>JAVYIG010009124.1:0-81756 GCA_035222895.1 Strongylocentrotus droebachiensis | reverse complement strand
TGTAATAACCGATACATTGGTTAATTGGTGTGAAAACATAAAGACAAGCTACACATAATGAATAAAAAGATTGCATTAAAAAGATACTTCATTCTGAGATGACTCTTTTGTAATTAACCAAAATTGTAACAATAATCATAATGCATGTAATTACTTTGCTGATTTAGAGAGAAGGAGAAAAAGTACATAAGAGGGGAGGATGGAAGAATGAAGAATGGAAAAGAGAAGAATGAAAACATTAATATGGTAAGCAAAAATAAATAAATACAAACATGACAAAGACAGAGTTGGTTGTTAAGGAATCGTACGATATAGGAAATAATTGAAGTGCAGTGTCTCTCAGTTCTACAATAGGGTATAGTTATGTGTAGAGAGTTTTCAGAGTTCATGGCAAGAGGTTTGGCGACGAGTTGGCGGTAGAACATAATTCGATCTCGTGATGACTTAAACAGTTTGAGAGAAAAGGATTCAAGAAGGGCAAAGACGGCAAGAAGTTAAGACTCTGGAGAGAAAGGAGTGGTTTCATACAACTGTTCTTATCCAAGGCTAATACATCAGATACGTTTCTGCACTTTCTTCAGACTGCAACATAACTGTTCGGGAAATTGATGTGGACCAAACTGGAGAAGCGTATTCTAGCAAAGATCGGATATATGTCGAGAAGATGTCTGCTAAATATTCACATGATACTCCAAGATGTCGTAAATGTATAGTCGCTTGCCGGCACTTGATATCATATCAAACACTTGAAATTCCATTTGCGATCTGACTGTAAAGTGTAATATAACTCCCAGAATTGTCGGAGTGGTGCAGTTTTGGATGGCCTTGTGGTCTAGGTGCAGCATTTGAAGGGCTGGTTGGATACACTTCAGGAACACTTACTTGGATTCGGTTTTGAACTGCTCATGTGATTAAAATTTCTTGTCCATTACTAGTACTTGTCATGTCTAGTATAGTTACACAGGGTCCAGTTTCTCTCCAACTATTCAGTAACATACTGTGCAATGCAGTGAATGCTCCTGATGGTAAAATGTATCTAAATAACTGACTGTTCTTGCACCTTTTAATTCTCCCGCAAGATGTGTGAAATGACCAGGGTTATTTCAGAATGGCCTGTCTTTTCAACTGGAGTTCACCATTCTTTGGAATGTGCTGTTTTGTTTTTGCAAAACCGGGTGAATATTGCTCCACTGATAACTTTGGTCGAGCCATTTGATGCAGTGTTGAAGTTGTTCCTTTGCTAGTAGCTCTATCAAATAAAAGAAACAAAAGAGAAAAGAAAATTTCATTAAATTTTGATGAAAACTGAAGGAATAATGTGATAACGGATGCTGAGCTTGAGCAAAGCTGCAAAGGAGATAAGGGACACCAATCGGACTACTGTAAGATACGTTTGCATTTCAACACTTCGACACACATTTCCTAACATGCTTGAGGCTCTATTTCGTTTCCTTTGCAGGACTTTATCTCTTTCAAAGTATTGCAGAAAGTGCTGGCCTCAACTTATCTTCACATTACTGATTTTTTATTTATAAATAGTGTATAGTATACGGTTAAACACTATCATTTTAATCTTGAATAAATACCCTTTTTACTTTGTACAGAGTTATGTGGCACATTTAAAAATTAATATGAATATCATAAGTAGGTGTTTCTTCTAAATGATCCAACAGATGCAATACTAATTGGTAAAGATCAAAAATTACATATCTTGAAAACAGTCCAACATGAAGAAAAGTGCACGTTCTCGTAAAACAGTTTATGTTATGCCTCAACAATAACGTTCGCTGTAAAAAGTGGGAGGCGGGTCCACCAAAACATATATCGTGAGATCAAAGTATCATTAGATTAAATTTTCATTCCTGGATTTTGTACAGTTTTGGGTTTCAGAGATTAAAAAATAAATAATAAAATCCCTCCATTGTGTAAATTCTATAACGTTATCTGTTTAACAATGTTGAGAGTTTTTTCTATTGTCATAAAGAGAAATCCTTATGTGACCTTTGACCTACTTACCTCAAAATATAATCAGATTGTCTTCCTAAAGTGATACATACTATTAACAGGTTTGAAGTTCATACTTCAAATGATTACTGAGATATCGCAATTACAAGGCTTAAAACACCCTAGTTTCATGCAGTCCAGTCAGTTAAAGGGCCGATGCCATCCAAATACATGTTTATTCCTGTTAGTGTGTAGTCCTGCATACATCTCATATTTTGATATGTAAACTTCTGAATGTGTTTCATAGATTGTTAAATATTTTTTTAAATATTTTTTCTTCAACTTTGCTAAGCTCCACCCCTAAAAATCCGCCAGATCTCATTCTCCTTGTGACATCATCTGTCAGTCATCAAATGAGCTAACTTGAGAAAGTGGTATGTAACTTTGCCGAAGTTGACCACCTGTTACAATACAACAAACAATTTGGTTGGCAGGGGCCCTTAAAGGCATTTGGCCAAAATATTGCCAAGGTAACAACCAGTCGTACATTTTTCTGCTGCAGTTAGGTCTTAGATCAACTACTGCGATTTGCATAACTTTTAATGATCCCTCATGGCGTGCTACTGCCGTGTGATGTGTTACGGCTCCAGATGGCTGTGGACGCACCACACTGCTCTGTTGTACCACCGTATGCAGTACAATGGCTGCACACGTCACATGCATTCATTAAAAAAAGTGGCAACAACCAAAGGAAATTGGAAATGCCCTTTAGGCTCCCTGCACCAAAAGCAGGCATGGTGTTACACGCAAAAAACTGAGGTGCTAAATGTTCGGGTGCTGAGTGAGATTCTGCACTTGAAGTGCCAAAATCAGCACTTGACGGGGTTAACTTTAACAAGGAAACCGAAACGTGCTGAATATTTGAGTGCAGAAAACGAGTGCTATAACAATATGCAGCACTTAACATCGAGTGCTGACTGCATAACCTGATCTGATTGGTCAGTTAGTATAATAGCTGTTACCTTGTGAATATTTGTTTTTTGAATCAAATTCAGCTAAGAGATTCTTACATTCTTCATTCTCCAGGTCAATACCCAAGGCCTCAAAAGTCTGAATAACTTTGCTCCTTAAACTGTCAACAACATCAGTATTCAAAGCTGTTGCAGCAGATAACACTCTGTTTGTCATAGCATGGGTCATGTTGGTGTTTGATAAAAGAGAACCAATGAAAAATGCAGCTGGTCTCACTATGAACATGACAGACAATGAAAGCGGACAAAATATACAGTTCCTCAGGTAGACAAAGGAACATCCCTTGACTGCTATTATGTAAAATGTGTAGAACAGGTGAATATGCATGTGACACCTGTTCTACACATTTTTACATAGCAGTGAAGGGATGTTCCTTTGTCTACCTAAGGAACTGTATATTTTGTCCGCTTTCATTGTCTGTCATATTCATAGTGTCTTGTACTGTCATTATGCATTGCTCCATCTTGTTCTTGTAGTAGGCCTATCCTATCATCATCATCATCAAATGCATCATCTGCTGCAGGATTATGCACTTCACCAACAGCAACACCCAAATCAGCATCAACTAGACCCTCCATACCCTGTACAACTTCAGGTTCAGGTTCTTCTTGTGGATGTTGGTTTAATAAATGTTTCCTGTAAGAGTTGAAAGTGGTAAAATGACGAAGGACATCCACCTTGACCACATACCAAATGTAGATGGGGCATGTCAAACAACGCATGAGTTAGCACTTGCACAAGGGCTATTCTGCTAGCACCCAAAAGAGAGCAAAACTTGGCACTTTAAGTGCACAACAGTCAGCTCCTTTGGGTGCTAGCAAAGTAGCCCGGGTGCAAGTGCTAACTCAGCACTTCGAGTGCAGTCACTATGCGAGCTCCTAAAAAGTGCTAAAATTGAATCTTTAAGTGCTAAATTTAGCACAACAGTCAGCTCCTTTGGGTGCTAGCAAAGTAGCCCGGGTGCAAGTGCTAACTCAGCACTTCGAGTGCAGTCACTATGCGAGCTCCTAAAAAGTGCTAAAATTGAATCTTTAAGTGCTAAATTTAGCACTTTTTGTTTTGAGTGTAGGACTTGTATGTGATAGAAGTAATTGTGAGGCAAAAGAAGCTGTGAAGGTGGAAGGACAGCGAGGATATCGTACATGTTCAAGAATGTCTGGTTTCTGTTCATAATAGATATGAAAACAAAATTATACTAATTGTATGACAGCTAGCATTCAATTCAATGTTAAGATGCAATCAAATTTATAAATTGACTTAATCCCTGGGAAAATCACAAATAATGGGAACACTGGATGTATAATTGGGTGTATAGGATCATGCTACTTGTATAACGTCAACGTATGACCCCCGCCCATGATAATGATTATACGACTGAGAGTACGTCAACCATGATCACTGCTGTTAGTGAGACAGCCCCACATCCATTGCTGCTTCAATTTACTTACCACAATATGTAATTTCTTTCATAGCAGGTAATTAGCCGGCAAGTGGTTGTGTCTAAGGGTTGAATAACAGCTTCAATTGAGGCGAAGTGTCCCCAGTGCTGTCAGCTGCACCAGAATCAGGCACGGTGTTGACTTGTGACAGAGGTAGTTGTGAGGCAAAAGAAGCTGCAAAGGTGGATGGATAGCGAGGATCTCCTACATCTTCAAGCATGTTTGGTTTCTGTTCGTAATAGATGCAATATGAAAATAAAATTACACCAATGCTAAAACGGCATTTACTCAAATGGTGCTAGCTAATTTATAAAATTGACTTAAATAATATTTGGAAAAATCACAAATGATGGGAAACACGAGCAGAATTGGATGTATAGGATCATGCTACCTGTATGGCATCAAAGTATCACCCCACCCCATGCTAAAACAACATTCACTCAAATGTGATGATGCCAGGAAATTTACAAAATTGACTTAGCTTGTCTCTTTTTTTTTCCATTTCCAAAAAAAAAAATAAAGTACATGGGATTGCATTGTACATAGTAAAACAATGAAACTTATCGATATATGTAATTGGTCCACAGTGTACAACAGGCATATAAAACAGGTTGGTCATGGAGGGGACTGCTGAAAAGCTGGGCTTGTAGATTGCAGCCCCCTATAACTTATAGTTGCAAAAATAGTATATCAATAATAAAGGAACGCACAAATACATAAACCAATTAAACATAACATAGAAGGAGTGAAAGGGACAGGAAAAGAAGGGAGACAACGAGAGAGGGCAGGGCTCTTACCCAGGCGCGGATCCACGGGAGGGGCCCGATGGGCCCCCCCCCCTGGCTTTTTTTTTTTTAATAAAAAATAAAACAAAAAAGAAGTTTTCTGGGGCAATTACAAAAAAATGAATTATGCATACTACCCCCCCCCCCCCCCACTGAGCGAGATATTGGTCGGCACTATTTTCACATTTTCGAGGTCAAATACGAGAAAAAAATTATGATCACTACCCCCCCCCCCCCCCCCCCCTCCCCCCATTGAGCGAGATATTGGTCGGCGCGATTTTCACATTTTAGGTCCCCCCTATTGGCAAATCCTGGATCCGCCCCTGATATACCTATAACACACACAACACGGGCCGACTGGAATACGGATGGCCAGTACAAAATGAATCAAAATATCAAAATGTATTCTATTGAGTTAAATAAATTTAAAGAGGGAGAGCTAACGCTTGATAATTACGCAAAAAAAGATTTTTTTCAATTTGAATTTAAAAGAATTTAAACTGGGGGCATTCTTGATGCTAACATCAAGAATGGTCCATAGCTTCGGGCCTGCGTAAGTGAATATGGATTTAGCAAGTACAGTTCTAGTTAATGGCAGATGAAATTCGTCAGATTGGCGCGTAGGGTATTTGTGTATAGTTTTATTTTTGATGAATATTAAATTGAAGGCTGAGGGTATAGCGTATTATTATTTAACTGGTACATAAACTGACTGAGGCTATAACAATATAAATCATTTATTTTCAACACATTATTTTCAACAAATAAAACGTCAGTATGACATCTCCAGGAAGTGTTACAAATAACACGCATAGCTTTTTTTTGTAGAAGTAGTATTCTATGAAGATAAGAATCGTATGTATTACCCCAAACAATAATACCATAATTTAAGTAGGGCAAAATTAATGTCAAGTAAAACATTAGTAGGGAGGAGGTTGGCAGAAAAAACTTAAACCTTATTTACAATCCCTATATTGCGAGAGATTGTTCGGCAAATGCTATCAATATGACATTTCCATGACAGTTTATCGTCTATTATCAGACCTAAAAATTTCATTGAAGTGACGGCTTCTATGTCAGTAAATTACATGTATGACCCCCGCCCCTGATGACTTATACGACTGAGAGGTCAACTGTGACCACTGCTGCAGGTGAGACAGCCCGACATTCCTATTGCTACTTCTATGCTCTTACTTACCACAATATGTAATTTCTTTCATAGCAGGCAACAGCCGCAACAGGCTTGCGTCTAAGGGTTGAATAACATCTTCAAGCATGTTTGGTTTTCTGTTTGTATTAAAAAGATGCAATATGAAAATAAAATTAAAATATTGCTAAAACGGCATTCGATCACTCCAATTTGAAGATGCAAGCGAATTTATAAAATTGACTTTAATAAATAATGTTTGGAAAAATCACAAATGATAGGAACCATTGGATGCAGAATTGGGTGTACAGGATCACCCTACTTGTATGGTGCAAAGTATAACCCCCTGCCCCCGCCCCCCCCCCCCCTTTATGGCTTATATTCATGACTGAGAGGTCAAACTTGATCACTGCTGTCAATGAGAGGCTTGTATCAGTGTAAGGGTTGAATAACAGCTTCAATTGAGGCTTGAGGGGGGGGGGGGGGTAATAGTCTATAGAACCCTATAACATTCACTCTAATGTGAAGATGCAAGCAAATTTATAACACCACTGGGGAAATCGCAAATGATGGGAACTACATGCACGTACTACACCGATGCAGAAATTAGGTGCATAGGATCATTACCCCCCTCCCTCCGACTATAAATAGCTTTCCCTGAATTGTTCAAGACAGTGCTTATTGTGTACTACTGTATATGCCCTTTGCTTGTTTGTATACTATTGTTAGATTACAACAGTAATTACCAAAACAATAACATTTTTTTCTTCAAAAATGGTGTTGGGCCAGCTAGTGCAGACCTCCCAACATTTGAATTTCAAAATTCCTAAAAATTTACGCGGCTCAGCAACGTCGCGCCATATCTGGCTTTTTGAGAAATATGCATCATGCAGCTACCCAACACACAGCTTGATGTTGGGCACATTTACATGTGATTAAAGGATTGTTTCAAGAAGTTTTAAATTTGATTTTAAAACAATCCAGGGGAACCTGGATAAAAAGAAGAAAAAACAATGAAATGAGTTAAGAAATGCAATTCAGATTTAAAAAACACTGTATAGATTCTAATACAATCATATTAATTAATCAATCCATGACTTTAAAAATCAAAGAGCAGTACAAAACTACAAACAGTTTGAGGTGGTAGAACTCGTACAATTCATCCAATAATGAAAACGCGGCCAGGCCAGGCCAGGCACGCGATGGCCCGGCCCCGCCGGGTATATAGGCAGGGCTTCACTCCAGTCACCGCTGGAATGAAGGCAGAGGGACGAAATAAGTTGTAACAACACAAAATACAAATCATAAATTACTTACAAGTATTGTTATTGTCGTTTTAGAGCATTGTCAGGACCAATGACTGCCTTTTATCACGAAAATGACCTCGCGATTCATTGAATCTCGGTCGTGCGAGGACTGCAATCGCACACCGTGCATTAACGTGCATGTACTGTGCTGTGCATATACATTGTAATGCATTGTGTAGATAGCAATTTTCACTTCCGCATTACTGCCCTCTATCGTTGAAGACATGTTGGCAGAAAATAAAAGACAAAAGCGGAAAATCGGAAAAAGAAAAATAAAGCGGAAATTTTCAGCCAAAAGCGGAAAGGTTGGGAGGTCTGCCAGTGTATGATCCTAAGAAACAATTTTACAAAAAAAAAATTACATTGATAACTCATTTCGATGAAAACATATCAAATCTCTTTGATTAAAATATACTGAAATTATAACATAAAGAACAATTAATATATTCCATCTAAAAAATATTCAGTGAAAAATCCTGGTTATTATGTGTTGATGGCCATGCAAGAACATGCTGCCTGCTCCAAAATGCATCATAATTCTATTTTGCCATTTAATCACATATGATTTGAACAAAAGTTCAAATCATATGTGATGTGTATTTTTAACAATGAGTTATTCCTATTATTCTCTATCTTTATGAAAAAGAAAAAAATTATAATTGCAAATTACAATGGATGTGGCCATTTTACTTGTCCTTGCATGGCCCTTGCTTGACTTCCTGCAGGGTACTTTGTGCCAAGTTATTTCTCTAAGAGTGGAATTGATGTGAGGAATATTGCCATTTTCAGTAGGGGGCACTGGTCGAGAATGAAGATTGTCCGCATAAACAAAAATATCCTGGTAAACGCGGACAAGTCTCAACCTAAAAAAATAAGGATTGTCTGCAATTTTCACGGACGTTTTTTCTTCTTCGGTGCTCTGCAGGTACAGGGTTCCTGATCCGCGTGCTGGCAATTAATGCGAAAAACGGATTCCGCGTACTAAAATACCTCCAGTTCACCGTCTATACTTTCCATGGGTTGTCCGTCTTCCCTAGGATTTATTGTTCATAACGTGAAAGTTTCTGCGTAAGTGTAAAATGCATTATGGAGCATCATCGCGGAATCCGTTTTTCGCATCACCAACGCGCAGATCGGGAATCCGGATCCTTCACGAAATATGCGGATGATCCTTATTTTTCTGGATGCGAATGGTCTGCGTTTACGAGGGTATTGTCGTTTATGCGGACGATGCTTATTCTCGTACTAGCACCCCTACTGATTTTGTGAATAAACCATTTTTTTTTTTCGTGTAGGCCTATATAATCTACAGACATAACATGTGCAAGCATTGCGCACAATGCATGCACCGTTAGGCTTTACTGTGCAGAGTCCTTGAATGAGTGGTGGAATATTTCACAAGCATGCCAAGAATGTGTAGACAATATAGTCATTTTGACTTTATAATAATTATTTTAAATGAAATACCTACATAGTACATTGGCTATAGCGCCAAACATGCCAAATGAGGAGAGTGGGCAGCACAAATAGCCGCAGTATCATCAAGGTTTGCCCAAAATTTTTTGAATTTTCTGTTGATCTAGACAGAGTCTATCATAAAGTCTATCGATGCGCAAACGCTAGTGAAACAAAGTGCAATGGAATAAAATCAAGGGGCAGTTTCTTCAGTTTTTCAACGCGATTTTGAGCTGTGAGTGTGAATCATGAAATTAAATAAGAGAACTGATTTTTTAAGGTTATTTAAACTGCAGTATGATTTTGAAGCATCATAATGATTCATATTCAATATTCAATTGAACAGGCAATAAGGACAATTTTCTCCTATTTATAATTTAGTAGGCCTAGATCTAGATCTAGGCTACCGGTATTTGTTTTGTAGACCTAGATCTACATGCATGTGTGGAAAAGTAATTTGTTAGCTTAACTTAGTAAAATCCAATGAGTTTCCCCGGCCCCCCCCCACTCAGTGTTATTTAGGGTACGCGTATGCTCGTTCCCTCTTTTTGAAAACACCCCCTATCTGAGGACTGCCAACATTCCCGAACCCCCCTTTCGCGGGCTTTTAGCGGGCTTTTCCTGCCTTGGAGACCCCCCTAAATACTGAAAAATGCTCAATGTACCCCCCTAAATTCAGAATAATTTCTCATGAATCCAAAGAGATGAGAGAAAAAAAGAAAAACACCCCCTATTTAAAGAAATCTCCGGGTGAAAAGTCAAATACACCCCTTGTTTTACAATTCTCGGGCCGGACTTTGTCGCACGAAAAGTACCCCTTTACCGGACATTTTGGTAACACGCATGCGGTCATTCCGACCCCGGAGTGGGGGGGCCGGGTGAGTTTCATGAGGTTCATACCGGTTAATTAATGGCTAGACCTTATGCATTGAAATTATAGGAGTGTGAAGTGGAATTTGGTATGCTCAAGTTGGATGAATTTTGATTGTACAACACTTTTTCGTAGAAAAATTGCCAACACACACACACAAATAACGATGGAATCACACACAGAGAAGTTTATATTTGGGACTATTAATGAAATACAAAGGCAAATGGTTTTCAAACAATATCAGACTAGATCTAACTTATAGTCCTTATCGATTATTCCTTTTAAGATGAATATCTATAGACATATTTAAAACTTACGGTATACATTGTAGATATTTTTGGAGTGAAGACAAGGAACCACCAGCAGCATAGGCAAGGCTAAAAGCTGCGCCGACCAGCTGAAACTGTAGCTGATGCTAGCTGCAGGTACGGTATCTAGCTAGGCGCTCTGCCGGGTCTAGCGGCGGCGCCGGCGGTCGACGCCAGACCTGGGCGTACTGCAGAGAGCTAGCCCTGCCGGATCGCGTCGAGCTAGCTAGCCCTGCCAGGGCCGGACCCATGGGGAGCGTGCATGGGGTGCGCATGCCCCCTTTTTCTTCCGAAAAAACAGGGAAAAGCCCAGAATTTTCAAATAAATGTTCAGTTTACGCATTCAGAAATGCCTCAGAATGTACCATAAAGCATCTTATAGTTCAATTTTTTTTCCGGGCCCCTTTGGCCCCGGACCCCATGCCGATATAACACTTCATGCCCCTCCTTTAAAAAAAACCTCTTGGATCCGCCGCTACAGCCGGTCGAGCATATGCAGGATGTATATCGCATAGGCTGCCTAATGATACGCACGCGTATTCCGCACAAGCCTTCCCAGTAAGTTACTGTTACAGAATATAATCCAAAGGCGGTGATATACAGTAGCTAAGTAGCGCGCGCGCTGGGTGACTAGTTTTGTCAGTATCTTACTGGGTCATCAGTATAATCCAGGAGACAATATAGTTCCAGTACTTTACTATTGCAACTATGTCACCTGGATTACAGAATATATATTCTGCTCTGATATATACTGAGCGACTTTGGGTCACCTGCTTCGATACCTTACTGGCTCGATTATTGGTATCAGGTGTTTTGTAAAGGTTGAACATTACCAGGATGCGTAACGTAATCTGAACATGATTCATATGGGTTATACAGTAGGGGATTGAAATTGCCCCTGAGTTGATTGTAATAATTACCGACTGCTATATGACGATGGAACAAACTATCATCGCAGTGGTATAGCAAGCTGCTTCGATTTCTGATTGCGCGTTGACGCACTTACGCGCTACTCATTAACCTACACGTCACAATAGTTTTATTTACATTCTTGGTTTTAAAAAAGAAGAAGATTAATTGAAAAATGCATTCTATGATCAAAGAATGTATAGGAGACAGCCTGAAACAGTCATCCGTTCCAAATGAAGGTTATATCGTATGTCAAATGTTCAGCCCGAACTATACAACTATATACTATATTATAATGTAAAACGCTGTCCGTAAAATACATACAAATATATAAGGTAGTGAAATGCTCATGTGTTACCATTGTATGTATGAATTTCGATGTATATAGATACAAAAAAATGGAAGTTTTATAAGTTGAAGTAAAACTGCTTGGAGAAATGATTATATATTTTTTCATTTTGGTTTTTTTTCGTTCCGATATATGCTGTTAAGATTTATCACAAATGCTGGGTAAATAGATTCCATGTGATAGAGTGTGAATTCTTTCTGGACTGTATGTTTGTTTAATTCAATATTGATGATAGCAAGGACACTGCGTTTCTTTCATTTGTGCATGCATGAAGTATACTTCCCTGTATTGTAAACTAGTTATCATTATCATTAATGGGGTGTATGGTAGTTGGTCATTTATAGCGTAAATGTAATGAAGTGTAATTGCTTACGTTTGGAAAAGTTGTCTTATTATGAATTCACATGTTGTTATTTGTTATACATATATACAGTGTAGTTAAATACGTAATATCATTGTATCAGAGATGTTTTAGTGTTATTTCTCAATGTGTAAGTTGCATAGTAGATACAATTGTAGTTTTATAAGTTGGAGTAATTGTAATTGGTCATTATTTTGTAGCGTAAATGTAATGAAGTGTAATGCTTACGTTTGGGAAAGTTGTCTTATTATGGTTTTCCCTAACATGAGTTCATTATTTTCCTAATTTTGTGTACATAATTATATACAGTGTATAGTTAAATACGTAATATCATTGTATCAGAGATGTTTTAGTGTTATTTCTCAATGTGTAAGTTGCATAGTAGATACAATTGTAGTTTTATAAGTTGGAGTAATTGTAATTGGTCATTATTTTGTAGCGTAAATGTAATGAAGTGTAATTGCTTTCGTTTGGAAAGTTGTCTTATTATGGTTTTCTCTTACATGATTTCACATGTTCTTATTTGTTATTATTCAATGTGTAATTTGCATAGTACATGAAAATGTAGTGTTAATAAGTTGGAGTAAAATAACGAACTTCTGTGTGTGTTTGATTGTTTGTTTTACCTGACTACTAGGTAATTATTTGTTTAGTCGCTCAAATAAAATAGGCAGATTTATTTACAAAGAACCATATCCATGATCAAAGGGACAGCCTGAAACAACCACCTGTTCCAATGAAGGTTTTGTTATTAGTGTGTGTCCTAATGTTTAGCCCATTATCTGATAAAGAGATAATTGCTGTATCTAAAACAAATACGAAATTATACAGCTGTTTATTCAATGTTTATACTGCTTCGTGCTTAACATTAATATCCGTTAGATAGTATAGCATAGCCTTTTCTTTTCATAGGATTTGTGTATATAAGTGTTTAATTTCACTTGTTTGATTATTATCATTAATAGTGTTATTATTACCATTGTTATTGATAGTTGTAAAAAAGCCCTTTCTTTCATTATACTAAAATATGTATATATTATCGTTCGATCTAAAAGTGATAATCTTTCGCGTATATACAATATGTAGAACCGAAGTACATTATTTACATCATAGGTTAAGGGTACAATTATTTGTTTTAGTTTGTCTTGTAGGAAAGCAATGATAGTTTTATTCAGATTTTACATTTAATGGAAGTACATGTACGAAGGCAGTACCATTTTGTAAGCAGAATATGAAAATCTGTATTATTTTGTAGAATATCTATCTTATCCGAGTAGAGTTTAATTTTGGCAAACAAAGGATGGGAAGGAAAGCGGTATAAAGAATTATTGCCTAAACGCATGGCTTTCTCTCCTTATAAAACAGTATGACCGTTGTTTGAATTCACCCATGTGATATTACACAATGAAATATAATGCATTGCTTGCTTTCATTTGTTCATGTTTGGGATTTGTTTCTTCTTTTGTATGCTTGTCTAACTTTTTAAAGCTTGCATCCTAATGAAAAATTATCATAATTATGTAATGTACATGTAACATTCTTTTTCATGTGAAGGTTTCTGATGTGATAAACTTTTTTACTTTTTAAATTGAATTATGTTTCTTAAATCAACGGTTTCCAGCTTTATCATGGTTTGGATTCTAAATAAAATACCCATCACTTCACGAGCAGCTCCTGACAGTCTCGTTATTTCGTGTCACAAAATACATTCAAATGTTATAACGTATACCTCTCTCTTTTAACTTATATTCTTACATGTCTTTACCATACCAGTATGCCAGTACACCTTGTCTAGAAATTGTTTTTCCTCTAGCTTTCCTTCTCTCTTTCTTTCCCTCCTCTTCCTTCTCTCCCTCTCATTCTCTCTCTCTCTCTCTCTCTCTTTCTCTCTCTCCCCCTGTTACTGGTTCTCCCTTCCACTATCTCTCCCTCTCTCCCTCTCATTACGGACTTTTAGTTTTAGTTTTGCACGACGAGGCAGTGCCTTAAAAGGACGTCACATTGCCTTTAAATGATGGCACATATAGCAGTCCACGTTCTCGTCGTGCAAATCTAAAAGTCCCTAATATCTCTCTCTCCCCTACATTTAGTTTTCTCGTCCTCCCTCCCTCTCTCGCTCTTCCTCAAATTCTCTCTCTCTCTTCCCCTCTCTCTCTCATTCTCTCTTTTCCCCCCCCCCCCCTCTCTCTCTCTCTCTCTCTCTCTCTCCGTCCCCCTCTCTCTCCCTCTCAATTTCTCTCTCTCCCTCTCTCTTCCTCTCATTCTCCCTCTCTCTCTCTCTCTCTCTCCTTTGCTCTCTTTCTCTCAGCCCCCTCTCTCCCTATCATCTCTCTCTCTCTCTCTCTCTTCACACTCCCGATATCTCTTACAGCATGTGTATTCCAAAGAATGAATCAACAAACCAATCGCAGTGAGATAATTACTCCTTCTGTTGAGAGTCAGAAGGGCTTTACTTCAATTCAACATTCATATGAAAAATAGAAGAAGACCGTCTGCAATGTTTTTAGTGCGAATTCTTACTCAATAATGTTCTACTTTTGGAAAATTATGAGGCTAAACATGTTAGCCCAACTCACTTTTATAAGTACATGATTTGAATGAAACTGAATTCGTACAAGATCTACAAACGATATCCATAATCTGAATTCCTAAATTTTCCTGTAAGAATAAAGAAAGATGGACTGCGCCAACAGGTTGATTTTTTAACTGGTTTGCATTTTTGAGCAGGTAAGTTTTGGCGGGCACAATAAATATTGTTTGTTTTCGGGAGCCTTAATCTATAGATAAGCTCTTTATATCTTCTCTGTTCTTTGGCATTCTGGTCTACGAGATATCATGATGAGTATTATGAAATCAAAGTTGATTACAAAGATGGTAAAAAGGAGGTAAATCATCATCAACTTTCTACTCCCTCATCCAACTTGGGAAGATGAGTTGGCTGAGTCGGAGGAGCGTCTGTCTGTCGAACCAAAGGTCATAGGTTCGAATCTAAGCCAGGCGCATGATTAACGCCACCGTTGTACGTTAACGAGACCCCCTTCTTCCACCCCACCCCCACCCAACTCCCATTTATAGACTTATAGGATAAGTTACAATTAGAAACTCACCGTCTCTAGAAATGACTCATTTTGAGTAGGAGGGCTTTTGACCTATGCATACTCTGAATAGGTTCTTGGTGATAGTATGGTAACTCTACACATCTCAATATCCTTGAGTATTTATTGTGAATTGCCATTTATATTTAAATGTTATGCTTTTGTAGGTATTTTTTGTAAATTCAATTTGTTTCAGCCTCTGGCTACTTTTTGAGTGTTTGTTTAAATCAATAAACCATATCAAATCAAATCAAATGAATGATAACAAAAATATCGAATATTTAGGAGCGCTAAGAACAATAAGTACCAAAGCGCTAACAAATACAAATATATGAAAAGAGGACAAAACATGTACAGTCTCACAGGAAGTAGATCAAATAGATCACCGGTGACAGAGGTACAAAAGTTTTTCCGGGATATTTTGAAGATGGCAAGACAAGTAATTTCCCTCATGGAAAGAGGGATGCTGTTCCAAATCTTTGATGCAGCTACTGCAAGACGTTTTCCAGCTGCTGAAATACCGGAAGACTAGAAGTCACCAGACTGTCAACACTGTACCAAGTTAATTGACTGCTACAAGCTACGGAAATCATTGCATTTGACAGAAATGTGGCACTTGCAGCTATGAAACTTGGCCCCAGGTATACAGGCGATTAGCTGAACTGATATCAATACTAGTATTTGAAAGAAAAACGTCATCGTCATCGCGGAAAGGTTATCAGCTCAACATTGACTTTTCTTCCTCAGTAGTGTTTCATTATCGTGAATGTCAATATTAGCAAATAAGGCACATGATCACGAACAAATAAAGATTTGAACTTGAATATGAACCTCTGACATAATACTTTATGATATACGTGCTTTTTTACACGAACTCAATTTTCATTTCAATAACTTAGAACGGCTCATGCGTCTATCTACTGACAACGTTGCAGTTTGTTTTCTTTGATGTTTCTCATGATCATGAACAAAATACTTTGAACTAAAAAACTGGCTCGGTGTAAAAATGTCAGAGGTAAAAATGTCAGAGGTAAAAATGTCAGAGGGAAAAATGTCAGAGGTAAAAATGTCAGAGGAAAAAATGTCAGAGGTAAAAATGTCAGAGGTAAAAATGTCAGAGGGAAAAATATCAGAGGGAAAAATGTCAGAGGAAAAAATGTCAGAGTAAAAAATGTCAGAGGTATAAATGTTAGAGGTATAAATTCAAAACAAAATCATGTTGCAAGTTTGTTATGGTTACACCCGGGTTATATATTAGGCTTATCGAAAAAGAACAGCGAGGGATATTCTGCAGTTGTTATTTCACCGCTGCTTTATTTTCCACTTTCCCAGTTAAATTTATTTACCTTTCGGCCCCAAATGGTGACTTTTTGCCCGATTATTGCCGAAGGAAGACGAGGGGGGGGGGGGTATTCTTCTTCTGGGGCACGGTGGCCCGGCTGCTCTCCCCCTTTCTCTTATATAATGCTTTGCTAATAAATCCTTCCGAACAGTGGTCAATGCCGAGGCAGAGCAGGCAGACTAATGGGACATGGTTTCTACTCCGAGTTTCGCGCCTTGCAAGCAATCATCAGGCAATTGATAGCATTCTTAAACATGATTATCCTACAACCTTGGTACAAATACCCCTAAAATAAGACTTAAATACTAAAATACAATTAGAATTACTCATGAGTAATTCTTATTATATTGTATTCAGGTATTGTATTAGTTAAGTCTTATTTTGAGTGTATTTACCAAGGTTGCAGAGGAATCATGTAAGAATGCTATCTTGTCTGATGATCGCTTGCAAGGCGTGAAACTCGGAGTAGCAACCATGCATGTTCCATTAGTCTGCCTTATTCAATATTTATATACCGGTATATTATGCTTTTGTAAAAGCACATGGTACTGGTACACTGAGCAAATTTTTTGGGAAAAAGATTTCTAAAATCGAGAATTTTGGCCATGTTTTATAGGCTGAGTTGTCGCTCCATGCATGGTGTAATTATTAAATAAAAATAAAAGTCAGTATAGCCCCAACAATAGGATCAGATATCTATGAACCTCCCCCCCCCCCCCCTCCCACTTCTCCTTCACTTTTGAAGATTGTTGGACATTTTAACTGCGTGGCAATGACTACTATTATATGTAATTTCCAATAAATGCATATTTCCGACAATTCCACTTTCTTGTGGGCTTGGTATTTTGATACTCTGAAACAAAGCAGAAAGCCATGTTATCAATGCTAAACCCATCACATTCCCGAAGTGCGCGCGTTGCAATAAAAGATTACTATTGCGGTATAAAATAGTCTGGGAAAAAATCAATAAGCAGCTTTGTTACTCCGATACAAAGCAGAAAGCCGCCGATGTTACATCAATTAAAGAGAAGGTTGAGTTCTGGGAAAAGGTGAACAATAATGTGTGAGCGTTTGTTATCATTCTTATTATGCAAGTGTGGAAGAACATCAAAGAAAAAAGTTATTCCCTGAAAATCTATTTCAAATGACTTCATATCCCAGATATGACAAGTAACAGCTTTAAAATGAGGCCCGATTTGTATGCCATATGTTTGTGTAGTGTAGTCCCATATCAATATCTTTCTGTGTACAGTGCTTGTTACTTTACCAAGAAAGGGCCAACGATTTTATCATTTTGATGACTCCAAAACCTTGCACTACATACCAATACTTAGATGTTTATGCTAGATGATCAACCTTTTCTGATTGCTTCCACACCGTTTCTTTCACAATGCAATCGCAAGACCAGAACTCAACTTTATCTTTAAATGCCAACCGCACCATCACATTCCAGAGAAGCGCGCGCTTTGCAGAGGTTCGGTTTAAATTACATCGTTATTTATAATTGTCGGAGAGTTTAAAATTGGGATGAGCTTCTGAATCGAGACGGTCTTTTACTTTTTGGAGCGGGTTTTTAGTTTTCGGTCCGTTTCACAAACATTAAAGGAATAGTTGAGTGTTGGTAATTTCCAAAGTGCCCCTCCAAAACAGATTTGGTTTATTTCAGTACCATATGAAAGATCATCGAAAAAAACATGGGAGATGATAATAATTCCAAATCAAATGCTCTAATTGTTGTGCAATTTGCTTTCAAAACATTATATAAAAGTGTTTGACGTCCGGACATCACTTTTGACTTTCGACGGTTTATTTTTTGAATTTAGGTGTTTAGCTCCCTCTATGTCATTTAACAACCAGCGTATTTACAATGAGTAGAGGTTTGAGTTCGTTGGTACAGCAGCTAGCAGGCGGGTATCCGGCCGCGCTAGTAGTATAGTATACAGCCTATATACAGCTGATCAATTCCAATGCAATACGCTTCACGTATAACACACACAACTCAGATCAGATTATCACCGGCGCCGATCGAACGCTAGACAAGCTTTGATTGAAATACGACAACACGAGATCGAGATTGGAAAAGGAGGATGATGAGGTCACGGACGATGGCCGACTCGGACTCAGCTAGTGCTAAGCCTAAGCTATACGGGACACGGCTAAGGCTAATGTTGTAAAATTGCCTTTTGTAAGCCAAATTATTGTACCCTATTTCGCGGACGCGTAAGTTCATACATGTCTTGGATGCGCTTACGCGTCCGTCCGTCGCCAACCTCTCAAAGACGGGCCTATAAGAGTCCCGGACACGGGCCGTCACATCATTCTGGATTCTGCTGCTGTCAAACACACACACTTACTCCAGGATCGCTTAGTTTCCCGAATCATGGACTCCCGGTTCACCTCAAGACCCGGGAGTTAGCATGTAGCTGAGCATCTTCAGCTATGCTGAGCTATAACTGAAGGACAAGTAGAGATAATATAAGGTTAGTTTATTGTTTAGTCGGTGTCTTGTCGTGTCTTCTTCATTTCATCCATTTCACCGCACCGTAAGTAAAACGGTGGTAACTCCGCCATCATTCATCAGCTATTATATTATACTAACCACTGATTTTACTTCATTGGCGCTGCGATTTTCATTCGAACTTGCGCTTGGCTATATTTTTCCGTTCCATTGTAATTGTATTTTTCGTATGTGTATTTCATTGCTGTGCGGTGATTCGTGATTTTACGGAATTTTCCGTCGCACGTGTCGCATTTTTGAAGCGTGGGCAGCCATCTTGTTCTGAATACATTTTTGGTTCGCCGTGTGTAGCGTGTATTGTGTTTACGTTTTCGTGTGAGCTCTTTCGAGTGTTCGCGCTAGCCTGGTATTCCCAGGCGTTTGGTGTGTTTTGGATTTATTTTACTGTTGCGTGTGCCTTGCTTTATTTTCCATTCTTATAACTCGGCCTAGAATTATTCTACGCCGGTTATTTTTGTCTGGCGTTTCACATATTGTTCTAGTTTGTTGGATGCTGTCACTTTCGTGTCAGTATCAAATTGCACTTGCATTTCTGTCTCTTTCGAGTCCTCTCCTTTTCGTTGAAAGAAAAGTTGGGAAGGGGACAGAGTAGTTAAGAATTTCTGTCTCTTTCGAGTCCTCTCCTTTTCGTTGAAAGAAAGGTAGAGAAGGGGACAGAGTAGTTAAGAATAAATTTTAACTAGATAAATTAAATTAATGCAAGTGATTTCACTTACTTGCATTTTTCTGTCTCTTTCGGTTCCTCTCCTTTTCGTTCAAAGAAAAGTTGAGAAGGGGACAGAGTAGTTAAGAATAAATTTTAACTAGATAAATTAAATTAAATTAATGCAAGTGATTGCACTTACTTGCATTTTCCTGTCTCTTTCGAGTCTTCTACTTTTCGCTGTAGAAAAGTAGGGAAGGGGACAGAGTATACTTAAGAATAAGTAACTAATTATATTTTATTGAAATTAAATATAATTAAGGTAGTTAAGACTTAGACTAAATTAATTAACTAATAAATGTGCATGTGTGTAGTTTTGCTGCATGTGTGTATGTGTCATCGTAGGGAGTATTAATTTAATTTATTAGAATAAGCTTAGTTCCAAATTGGGATTTAATAAAGATCTAGAATTTGATCACTCTTTTTGAATTTCTTAACAAGGAGTTGTTATTTCCTAACCTTGTAGTACCATAGTTGTGTTTACCAGCACTTTTGAGCAGGTTTCTCGACTCGGTCTATACAGTAGTTAGAGCTTGAGTAATTTGAATTTATTCGAATCTCTTAGCTCAATTACGGTTGGGGATTACTATATTAAAAGATTAGTCAGATTTCATTTTATATTTTTGAATTGATAATTCTCTAACTGTATTACCATAGTCTTGGTCGTCTGCACTTTATGAGCAGGTCTTCTCGACTCGGTCTACAGTAGTTGGCGCTTGAGTGATTTGAATTTATTCGAATCTCTTAGCTCAATTACGGTTGGGAATTATTATTTAAAGAATAGTCAGCTTTCATATTTTTGAATTGCTAATTCTCTAGCCTTGTAGTACCCGAGTCGTGTTCACCAAGACTTTTGAGCAGGTTTTCTCGACTCGGTCTACAGTAGTTAGAGCGCGAGTGATTTGAACTTAGTTCAATCTCTTGGCTCAAGGGTTGGGAGTTTATAATTGAAGGACTTTTCGGATTTCATTTTGGATTCCGACTCGGACTCTTGCATTGCAAAAATAGAGCTTGGTTAGCTAGATTTCTCACAATTAAAAGTAACAGACTTTAAAGTAACTGATTTAAAAATAAGTAACTGAATTCAAAGTAACTGAATTCAAGGAAACTAAACTCAAGGAAACTAAACTCAAGGCTACTAAACTCAAGGAAACTGAACTCAAGAAAACTGAATTCAAGAAAATTGAATTCAAGAAATATTTATTCAAGAAAACTGAATTCAAGGAAACTGAATTCAAGGAAACTGAATTCAGAGTAACTGAGTTCAAAGTAACTTTATTCCTAGAAACTGGATTCCGATTGGCTGGACTTTGATTAGTTGGATTCCGAGTAGTTGAATTTAAAGTGAGTTGAATTCAAAGTTGTTTGCTGAATTCAAAGTTGTTAGTTGAATTCAAAGTTGTTAGTTGATTTCAAAGTTGTTAGTTGAATTCAAAGTTGTTAGTTAAATTCAAAGTTGTTAGTTGAATTCAAAGTTGTTAGTTGAATTCAAAGTTAAGTTGAATTCAAGGTTAGTTGAATTCAAGGTTAGTTGAATTCAAAGTTGGTTCAATTCAAAGTTAGTTCAATTCAGAGTTGGTTCAATTCGAAGTTGGTTTAATTCAAAGTTGGTTTAATTCAGAGTTGGTTGAATTCAAGGTGGGGTTAATTCAAAGTTGGTTGAATTCAAAGTATATAGTTGAATTCAAAGTAGTGCATTTAGAGTAATTGAATTTTGAATTCGAATGTCTGTATTAGATTTATGGAGTCAAGAGAAGCCAATGGCCTCCCAAGCTAGTGGAACTGGGGCAGTCTCTTCCCAAACGCCATCCAAGCAGGATGTTGAGCGATTGGTAGAAATAGAGGAATATAAGGCAGTAATAGAGGCTCTCCAGAGTACTATTCGGAATCAAGGTCAGCAGCGTGTTGCAGCGGAAGCTCCTCCTCCTATGGAGAGGCTTCCAGCTCGACAGAGTTCGCCGCAGTATACCAGATACCAAGATTATCGGCATACTGCCTATCAACGTGATGGTTTTCCTTCTCCACCAGATGTGCACCGATCTCAGGATACCCATAGTTCCCACTTATTTCGTGGGGATGGTAACCATGAGAGGGGCCACAAGTCTTTTTCCTTGCCCAAGTCCATGGTTTTCGATGGCCGCGGGAGTTGGCAAGCGTTCATCGCTAAGTTCAACCTTGACGCTGAGGCGTTTGGATGGACTTTGAGCCAACGAAGGAATCAACTTTGCTGGTGCTTGGGTGGAAGTGCAAGCGAGTATGTCTCATTGCTCGTTAAGCATGAACCTCATCTTGGGTTTGCGGACTTAGTCCGGAAACTGGAGAAGCGGTTTGCATCAAGGGACGAAGTTGCACAATTGCAATTTAATTACGCGAGGCAGCAACCTGAGGAATACCATGTAGATTGGGCGAACCGCCTTTTGACATTGGCTGCTCATGCCTTTGCAGATTTACCGGACCACCATGTTGAAAAGCAGGTCGTCCATAGATTTTGCAAAGGATGCTTTGATAGAGAGGCTGGGCACTATGCTATTTATTATTGCCCTAGATCTTTGGATGAAGCCATCGACTTAGTGAGATGGTTTCCGCATACCCATAAGGCAATTCATGACAAATCGCGGAAGGAAGTCAGACCAACGTCTGTAGAGGTATCTGCGGAGGAGCCAAGGATTAGCCGTACAGCTATACCTGATCCTCCACAACAACAACCACAACCCTCCCGATTGGACAGGATTGAAGTTTCGAATCTGGAGAAGAAGGTGCATCAGATCCATGGTTCTGTTTCTTCGATGGAGACTCAAGTGAAGAGTTCATATTCTTCAATTGGATCTCAAATGAAGAACCTTCAATCCACTGTCCAGGGACTCGTTGTTGTGCAGAACTGTTCTCGAGTCGAGTCTGACTTACCTGAACCTGATTTCGGTCAGTCCGGATTGGATTTGCCTGGACCAAATTTAGGTCCGCCGGGATTGGACTTACCTGAACCCGATTTCGGTCAGTCCGGATTGGATTTGCCTGGACCAAATTTAGGTCCGTTGGAATTGGACTTACCTGAACCTGATTTCGGTCAGTCCGGATTTGACTTACCTGAACCAGATTTGGGACCGTCGAGAAGGGATTTGCTTGCGCCTGATTTAGGTCAGTCCGTGGGAGTGGACCTGCTTGAAGTGGTTTTAGGTCAGTCAAGATTAGACTTACCTCAACTGGATTTAGGTCAGTTGATTGGATTAGAATTACCTGAACTGAATTTTGGTCAGTCAACAAGAGTAGACGTACCTGAACTGGATTTCGGTCAGTCAACAATAGTAGACTTACTTAAACTGGATTTGGACTTACCTGAATTGAATGTCGGTCAGTCCGCAAGTCTTGAGTCTGAACTTCTTTCCGGAGAAGACCCATTGGAGGAGGAGGTTAATCCGAAACCTGGGTCGTCTCAATTCGGTATGAGTAAGTCAACTCTTCTAGACGAAGGGGGTAGTCAGGATTCTGATCTGCAACCCGAGTGTCCTGAATGTTCCTGGCTTCTCCCGCCTTGGCCTCCTCCTGTTGACGAATCGATTGATGTTGATGTACCTGAATGTTCTTGGCTTCTCCCGCCTTGGCCTCCTCCTGTTGACGAATCAATTGATGTTGATGTACCTGAATGTTGTTGGCTTCTCCTGCCATGGCCCCCTCCTCCAGTTGATGAATCAACGGGTGTCAATGTGCCTGAATGTCCCTGGCTTTTCCCACCATGGCCACCTCCTCCTGTTGATGAATCAACGGATGTCGATGTGCCTGAATGTCCCTGGTTTCTCCCACCATTACCACCTTCATTTGATGAATCAGCGGATGTGGTTGTGCCTATCGCACAGGATTGGCCAGCGGAAGTGATAGTGTACAAATTATGTAGCACTTTGATTTTCAGTTGCTCTTGTGATTGCTGGTCAAGGAGAAAGCTGTCATCGTCAAGGTACCTCTCTTTCAATTTCTTGTTTGTATAGGTTTTGTACCTCTCTCAATTTCTTGTTTGTATAGGTTTTGGTGTAATGCTCCTGTCACCTCTTCATAGGTAATGAAGTTGGTTCTCAGGGGACTAACTTGGGGCATTGCACTTGTCTTTCTGGGTGATGTTGGGGTACTAGGAATTTCCTTCTCGGATCACATAGAACTTTAGGAAAGTTCTTGAGCGTTTCAAGGTTTTCAAGCTAAAGCTTAAACCGAAGAAATGTTCGGTCTTCCAGAGAAGAGTCTAGTTCCTGGGTAGGGAAGTAGATGCCATTGGTCTTCATCTCAAAGATCTCAAGAATTATGCTTGTACGGTGGCACCTCTTTATGGACTCACTGGAAAGCATGCTCCTCGTTGGGAACCTGAACATCAGGCTTTCGACGAGGTGAAAGATCTTACAGGACATCTGCCCCTGTTCTGACATTGCCTATAGTAGTAGTAGATTATGTAGTTCTGTTAGCCAAGAAGTCTGATTCGGTCTCGGAACCCAGGTCAGGTCATGTTTATAAAGAGTTAAGTTAGATAATCCAGGAGATTATGATTATAATTTGAGTCATATCAGAAGAAGATCTTGGAAATAAATTATTATGGAATGACTTAATTAGAGTTATTTTTTGTTAAAGGTGACCTGATTTGGAGGAGAGACCAAGAAGATGGCCCAATAAAGTGATTCCTTGTTTATTACGACGGAAAGTGA
The DNA here is from genome assembly GCA_035222895.1 of Strongylocentrotus droebachiensis. NCBI lineage: Eukaryota > Metazoa > Echinodermata > Echinoidea > Camarodonta > Strongylocentrotidae > Strongylocentrotus > Strongylocentrotus droebachiensis. The sequence continues at coordinate 57,509 of JAVYIG010009124.1, read as the reverse complement.
TCCGGTTGAGAATGATGTCCCTTCGACAGGTCATGCTGGTGTTAACCCTACCGGGAGTAAAATCAGGTCCGGGTATTTCGGGTATGGCATGTCGAGGGATATTAGGGCGTGTGCTCCATGCAAACAGTATAACAAATCTGTTAGATATGGAAAATGCTCCCTGATTGATTCTTCTCGACCTGGTCATGCACAGACAACTGTGCTCTTCCGCAGAATGTAATTCAAGGAAAGGAATTATATTGTTTTTTTAATGGCTAAGGCTATCGATAAGTATTGTCCCAGCATCGGTTCCCCAGCCTGAGCTTTGGCTAGACCGGGGTTGACCTGAGACGGAACTTAGCAATGGATAGGCTTCTAGTCCATATTGTATTTCATTCCTGTTAAAGCAATCCAGGTGTCCTTGAAATATTTTTGCAGGATTTTCTGTTATGTAAATACAGGATTATCCGTTGTGTAAATACAGGATTCTCCGTTGTTATATAAATACAGGATTATCCGTTGTATAAATACAGGATTATTATCCGTTGTATAAATACAGGATTCACCGTTGTATAAATACAGGATTTTCCAAATAATCATTTGTTCTGGAATGTGCATTAGACTCGGTCACTGTACGGTTACCTTGAGTTTAGTGTACTTGCAAAATCATGGATTGTATTAACGGACTGTAATTTTTTTTATATTCTGTAACTCTTTATAAAATTCTGTAACTCTTTATATATTCTGTAACTCTTTATATATTCTGTAACTCAGTGTCCCCCGGTTTGTTATGCTCTAATAGGAGAGTTTTTGAGATTTTGCAATATCTGAGATATATGCTACAATCTAATTAACCGGGAGGAATGTTGTAAAATTGCCTTTTGTAAGCCAAATTATTGTACCCTATTTCGCGGACGCGTAAGTTCATACATGTCTTGGATGCGCTTACGCGTCCGTCCGTCGCCAACCTCTCAAAGACGGGCCTATAAGAGTCCCGGACACGGGCCGTCACATCATTCTGGATTCTGCTGCTGTCAAACACACACACTTACTCCAGGATCGCTTAGTTTCCCGAATCATGGACTCCCGGTTCACCTCAAGACCCGGGAGTTAGCATGTAGCTGAGCATCTTCAGCTATGCTGAGCTATAACTGAAGGACAAGTAGAGATAATATAAGGTTAGTTTATTGTTTAGTCGGTGTCTTGTCGTGTCTTCTTCATTTCATCCATTTCACCGCACCGTAAGTAAAACGGTGGTAACTCCGCCATCATTCATCAGCTATTATATTATACTAACCACTGATTTTACTTCACTACGCTAAATCGGAATAAGACTAAGGCGGTAAGAGGAAGAGAGAAACAAGCAATGGCAGCTCGACCACCCGGGCCGGAGGAGGCGCGGGAGTGGCTGTGAACAAGGCCAGGGACGCGAGCTGCAGCTGCAGGCGGCTTTCTCGTTGCCGAGTCTAGACTAGAGGATGCAATAGGCCCTATATGGCTATGCCAGCTCATTGAGAGGTAAGTTGAAATGATATACGCCCCACTGCACTGGGTAGGCCTACCGTTTTAATTTGATCTAGTCTAGAGAATAGATGCATGGAATCGGCAAATTACGTTTTGTTATATCTTGCCTTGGTCTTGGATTTTTAATTCAGATTTCATGAATCATGATATTGATAGTCTAGAATCTAGTCTATATAGTATATAAATTACTACAGTAACATTAGCCTGCTATTGCTAATACTACTACTAGTTGGTAATACCTACCTGTACCAATAACCTTTTTGAAGACCAACTTTTAGCTGAAAAGGGTGATCCTTCCCATATATGGAAAATAAATAAATACAAAAATAAAAACATGACTAATAATGCCTAACTTACATGTAAGCCTACTACTACTAGGGTGTTACGTGTCTGATCGCGCACTCAGTTTTGTGCGCTAAAATCCTTCCCATATAGATTGCACACATCCCTATTCTGTATTCAGTCCATGTGCATTGCAAAATTGGTCAATGATGTTTTTATTACCAAAATGAGATTCAAACCAATACTGCTCGTGATCATGAAGGTGACTAATACTCAAGAAGTGAGGTGTGACAGGTGTCATATGAAAGAGCAGGTTTTTCTCCATATTCCCTAAAGTAAAGGAGCTCACCCCAAAAATTCTAAGAATATCTTGATCAAAACAGCGATTTAAACATTGTTTCCATGGTAACTCAGAGATTTACCAATTTCACGAAGTGAGCCTCCGAGTTTTTTCTAGTCCCAAGGGATCATGAACAATTACAGTTTGAAAATACCCTTACTCCACGCTTTGCATATCGTGCTGTGCAGCTTTTGGATTCCACTGGCTCAACGAGCTATGGCTGCGGCACGTGGATTGAAATATTCATGGCCAGATCGATTGCCCAATCATTACAAAATTTAATTGCTTTAATCTGGAATATCAAAAGAAGGGAACACTTTGTCCTTTATGAAGGGAAATAATGATTTAACCGATTTACTAATTCTTACGAGATGCAAGCTACATGTAAGCTTACTTTAAAGGTAATACAAAGTTTTGGTATGGGGTCATGAATTTGGTTCAAATGAACATATTGGAAGCATATGCCATCCTACAATATTCAGTGAACGTTGTCGCGGTTGAAATCAAGTCTAAAGTGATGAAATTGTAAATAATAATCTCTTTATGTGGTATAACTCTCTCTCAAGGTCAATATATTAATTAAGCTATACAACGAGCTACAATTGACCGATTGGCTATTACCGTTTTGAAATTATATATCACAACTACATATTCCGAGATTTTTATGGTAGCAGCTACCGTTGTACAACCGTAGGCGCTAGCTATTTGAAATTTATCAAAATTTACTGGGAGCACCGGTAAATTTTTATATTCAATTTTTTTCGAAAGCAGAAGTGTTTTAGGAGCTCCATTTTCTAGTGCTTATAATATCTCCACAGGGATATCCAAATATTTCAAAATTGTAAAGAATCACTATCCACCCAATTTTCAAAATTTCCAAAAACTTTGTAATACCTTTAATGTCCCTCGTTACGACTGCAACTTTCTTTGTAATGATGACGTGCAGGGCTAGTCAACCGGGTAAACATCCTGCTCTTTTTAAAAGTCGACAAGGTTATATTTTACCTTGCTTGAGATGTGACTGTCTCATCTATATTTATCTCTACCAAAGAGTGTCTCGACTTCACATACATGACAGAGAACCAATGCATCAGTTATTAGTCATGCAAATTCCAAATCTGGCTAGCTGTGATAATTATTAGAGAATGCAATCTTCAAAATTATTTCTTTTGGTGATTTAAAATCTGAATGTTTTTTACTTTGTGAATGACTTTCATTTCTTCACTTTTTACAGATATGAAGAACAGACAACACAATCCATCCCCAGCGAAGAAATTCCAAGCAGCAGTAGGGGAATTAGCAGGTGAATAGTACAAGTCACCTTTGACCGCAAATTCATGGAGAACTTGGCCTACTCTGCTGATTTGCTCGCTTCAGGTAGGAATCTGTATACATGTATGAAAGGCTCTGTAAATTGAGAGGAATTTAATGAGAATGCGTTCATTACATACATGTTTGCAAGATTGAGCTCTTTTTCTGTTATGACCTATAAAATTGGGACATATCAGCAAGTCAAGATAATGCATCTCATTTGCTCATGTGTATGACATGGGATTTTCAATATTGATTTTGTGGTATGAAAATAATGAAATGCTCTATCATTTATATCAGTTTTTATTTTGTTTTCATAATTCCTTAGGCACACCAGCATGCTCGAGTGTTTCCACAACCATATACTGATGTATGCTTCCAAGCGGTCATCGACTACATGGCACACAAGGACAGGCCCGACCAGACTGATGAACAAGGCAATACAAAGTGAGTGGAAATTAGAAAGAAAGAAAAAAAGATTTTTTGTTTTCCTTGTGTAGTTGGACAAGGCAATCCGAATTGGCAGTTCTTTCCCATGAAATTTATCAATTTTGGGGAAATGAGTAAATATCTAATTGTCCTTCCTGGGAACGCCCCTTTTAAATCGCCAAAATATGACGTCATCTAAAGAACTTGCCCCTGTACACGACGCACATCTCAATTATGTAGATTACGGACTGTAAGCTGATGGTTTGTCAATCACGCTGCTGATTTTGGACCCTAAATGTGGGCTTGGATTCAGTGTAATAATATACTTATTAGAACACAGTGACGTACAGTAGTTTGAAAGATCATTATTGACCCAACATACCAAATTGATAAATTAAGAGATATGAATCATTTCCAATTGACAAGAATGAGTGTGCATATAATGCAACTTGTTACATTTTGCATGTTCTTTTATTTTATGATACAGATATGTTGCAGTATTGTTAAAGCATGCCAACAACTACGTGGCCCGGAAGGAGAAGGTCCCCAAGACCTACCCCTATGTACAAGGACTCATCGGTGCCATACTGGAACGCAGAGAACAGGACCAAGGACCACTGTTCTCGAAGGCTGTTCTGCTCCCTGATGACCCTAGACACACAAGGCACCGGCTTGCACCATTTCCTCCACCACAAGTTGATGTGATCGTAGCCAGCTAGGAGACTAGGCCGATTAGAGAAATCCATGTTATCCTCTGTAGTGAACAATTAGGATTGTCTGACTTGAGAACTGCTTTTTTTCGAGCAGAGACTAAGGGATCCAAATGGCGTCCTTCCGTCCATCCTCCGTGACTGTACAAAAATTTGAATGAATGTGAAATCTTACCTGCAAAAATCAATAAGGGTTGCTAACTTTCCAACCCTGCATCTGTTTGTAACAAAACTTGATTGGTAGATGCCCTTTATTGGCCTCCATGATATTCTGGAGTTGAAGGTCACATAAGTAGGTCAAAGGTCAAATGAGGTTCATTGTTGCATGATTGCATGCAAGACTCTTAAAGGGATAGTCCATCCCAGGATTTTCTTTAGCTGACGATATAGACCTAATAATACCATGAAGAATGATACAAGTCTCATTAAAATCCATGATCACATAACGAAGATATATCGACTTTTTTATCGAAAATCAGCCGCCCCCCAAATGCAAATGCGTTACATGGGCATGAAACGATCGCCAAAAAATAACCGATAGTATCGAAATTGTGACGTATGTTGCGAGCTGCCTTCTTATTTCGCAGACATTCACTTTCGCTTTCACTTTCATTCATGATTCGTCGTGTCAGTGCGATAACAGTGTACCGCGAGCGAAAGTGAATGTCTGCGAAATAAGAAGGCAGCTCGCAACATACGTCACAATTTCGATACTATCGGTTATTTTTTGGCGATCGTTTCATGGCCATGTAACGCATTTGCATTTGGGGGGCGGCTGATTTTCGATAAAAAAGTCGATATATATTCGTTATGTGATCATGGATTTTAATGAGACTTGTATCATTCTTCATGGTATTATTAGGTCTATATCGTCAGTTAAAGAAAATCCTGGGGTGGACTATCCCTTTAATCGCCTCGATTTAATTTGTCCATGTGGCATGTTTTTAGGCTATCTTGAGGATTGGTTGGAACTTAACATTTTGGACTCATTTGGTTGCTAATGATGTTGTGGTCCGGAGGTGAAAGATTGCATGGCTTAGCATTACGAGCATGTATTCTTGATATGTCAGAGACCCTTTGACAAAATACCACCAAACTTGATACTAGAGTGTCCCTGGGGATCATGGGGATGTGGTTATCTGGAGAAAAAAAATCACGTACCAGAAATAAATTGTTATTGTTGCTAGATTAGCCACCATGCTTGGCACTTGTATATTGTATTACAATAAGAGGTTGGCAAGTTTACAATTGGAAGAAATGTAGGAATATAAAAGACAAATTGTGACATCAGTGTATAAAAGCTCTATGTGATTTATACAATGCATAATTTGTGATAAAATCAGTGCTTGCTCACATGTAAATGGTAGATACTTCAATTTGTATCTATTTGGCAACCTATATTCATTGAAGAAGTTACGGTAGTAATTATAAAATTTACAGCCAAGAGGTCCAACCATGAGTCAACAATGTGTTTGGTTTTAGTGACTGTGCATGTAACCGAGGTGACAGTCGATCAGGAAAAAGACTATACTTCGGAACATGTCGGACATCAACATGGACAGAAGAAATATTTGTAGAATATGTTATTGTAAATAGTCTTCATTTTTTGTTTAATGCAATCAATCTGACTAAAATAATGATCCCAAGACAGCAAAACAATTGGTTTCATGCATCATTTGAATCCATGAATGTGAATCGGCTCAACGCCAAAGTATTGCGGTTCAAGGTTATACCATCAAGAAATTTGCTGCCTGTAACTACTTTGTAGTTTGAAAGGGGGTATAAACTATAAAGGAATAAGGATACGGTTGGGCAGGCGAGTCTTTCTGTTGGTCTATTGTAAAAAAAACTGGGTCAAACTATTTCATGTTTTCACACAAATTGTAATAAAACTTGGTATACTGATGGACCCGAGGGTGTGCAACACACATTTGTTGTGTCTGTCTGATAAAGTATCTCCATGGTAACCAAACTTTGCACAAAGAATACAATTTTGATTTAATAATCTTGTGGAGCATATTCTTTCCAGGTTTTTTGCAAATTTATAGTTTTGGTATATATTGGATGAGGCATTATAATAACAGTATAAAACTCAATGCATGTGCAGTGTGTTAAATAAGTACCGGTATGTGAGCAAACTACTTCCAATAGTTTGATCGATTCATATGAAACTCAGTACACACAATGCAGATTTGTCTTTTGTGTGCGTATAGGACATGACCAGTTTTGAAAAGTCTGTGCTATTTGTTTGAAAAACCTTGACTCTAGTATGTTGGATGTTAATCACTTGAAGTGATATTCATAGTCGAGCATTAGGGAAGATGAAAGACATACATGTACCTAACTATACTTAATTTTGTGCTGAAATTGATATGATTCAGGATTTGAGATCGATATGGAGTATGTATACATATATACTCGTACACATTAAGGAAAAGAATCACTCAGACAATTTTTAAAGCATTTATATATAAAGTAAGATGTGAAACTTTAAAGATAAAACCAGTTATGGTCATGCGACTGCATTGTGAAAGGATTGTTGTGGAATCGATCAGAAAAGGTTGATCATCTAGCATATAAGTCTTGGTGTGTACTGCAAGGTTCTAGAATCATTGAAATGATAAAAAAATTGGCCCAGTCTTGGTAAAGTTACAAGCACTGTACACAGAAAGATGTATATGGGACTACGCACAAGTGCGCGACACATGCGTTATATCTATCAAGTCCAAATAGATATAATAATTTACCAAATATATCAATTAGTAGGCAGTTTCTCGGCAAAATTTGTATGATCACGTACTAGTCAAAACATTGTGTGCGGGCAAGCACTGAATCAAATGACCGGGGTAATAGTATATTTGTCAAGGGCGTAGAGACATTACTGTTATAGATACTTTTCTTTGGTAAACTTATCTACACATTGCCTATAGAGAATGTCAAGTTTTTATGAAAGACACAAGATAAGATGTATATAAATAAGCAGTAACTAATAAGTAACAAGACATTGTGGTATAAAAATAAAGTATATTGCTCCTTCTTAATGAAGACGGTTAAAGTTGTCATAGCGATAGATGCTAAATAAAAATGTGCCTTTTTTAATACACATGATCTGTTTGTATGCAATGGTTGGAATCAACATCACGTTTAAATATTGCCTTCAGTACAGCAAGTATAATTTGTATTCATCTGAATAATGTTGTGTAAATTTAACTGTTAGTTATGGCCGAATAAAGCTTTCAATGTACACCATAAAAATATGTTATGTATCTTCATTTTAGCATTACTATAATTATATTAAAATCTTATGTCTTTACACATTTACAAGTTATCACGTACTGACGTAGGTCATGCAATACACAGGCACTGTAGAACACAACTTATTTACAAGAAGTTACAATCACTTTTTTTTTAAAACTTTACAATTGCATGCAGTACCAAAATAAGAATACTGAAAAACACTGCATTATGGACAAGTATGAATCAAGTAAGATGTTAAATTAATTCACTACTGTCATTCATTATAGTATACTGATACAACAATTTTTAATATTTTTTTTAATTTCTTTCTTTTTATTTCTCCACTTTCCCTTTAGCCATGTACCTTCATGTTGTTATATATGTTAAAGGTGTCGCTCTGCACCTATAATATATGATAAGACAAAAAATCCACCAGTTATTTCTGATTTCTATCAAATTTTTAGATTTTGTGGATTTAGTAATTCCTTTTTGAATGAAACATGGATTTAGCTTCTTTTGGAATTGAATGGATTTAGCTCCTTTTGGAATGAAACTGTAATAATGTTGTTTACTTTCTTTTCGAAAGGTTATTTTTATGTGTGATTTCACTATTATTATTTAAAAGGAAAGGTTTGCTGCTAAATTTGAATAAAATTTCAGTGACTTTATTGAGAAAATTTGATTTATTTTTTATTTTTTTAGGTACAATAACATGTTTCATTCCAAAAGGAGCTAAATCCACGAAAATAAAAAATCTAAAAATTTAGTAAACATCAGAAAAGCCGAAGGGAAGATTTTTTCTTATCATATCATATAATATAATATTATTGGCAGATAATCAGGTCCATGCAGGGTGACACCTTTAACATATATAACAACATGAAGGTATACATGGCTAAAGGGAAAGTGGATAAATAAAAAAGGCAATTTACTCAGAAGTACCCAAAGTGGATTTGGCTCCTTTTGGAATGAAACTCTTCACATATAAAAGGAAGACAAGTAATATAAAAGGAAAAACGAAGACCCACGTCATTTACATAGAAGGTAGGTGGACAGATAACCTCGATGTTTTTAATCTAATTTCATCTGGGAGATCATTCCACAGCTTTGTTCCTACAAACGAAATACAAAATTGCCCTTGCGTTGTCTCACATATTGGTTGATAGATAGAGTAAGCCACTTTCTTTACACTGTAGAAGTAATCAACTGGGTCATACGACGTACAATACATACACATACACTACTACTAGGTCGAGCGTACTCGCACTACATACACATACAGTATTCGCATATCGCGCTCAAAAACAATAGCGCTACCACAGACCATGCAAAATATGTGCAGGCCTCGCATACCATAATGTGTACAATATAAATCAGTCAGCGCGCGCGCTATAGACATGGTTCGGATATTACTTGCACGCCCATATCCGATCGTCGTCTTGGCGAAAAATCACGGTGTGCTGCCGCTTGACCGAGAGGTGGCGCTATACAATTACACTGAACACGCCTCGAAAGTAAAATTTTTGATAAATAAAATCATTTGCAGTCGAACAGGTTTTTTGCATATAAATTCACTCTAATGTAATATTTCGGATTTATATCTTCAATGATGCATTCTTAGACATTTATTGTATGTTTTTTATGGTTAGATCATAGTTTCGTTCGCTAATGTGAGTATTGACCAACACTCAACTATTCCTTTAACACATCAACCGATTCAAAATATCAACAAATGTTAGACATTCATACATATATGCAAGCCTGATCACAACAAAATAAATTTCAAAATCTATTTTCCACATTGTATTATCCTCAGGACATGTACGAACTACAACACACAGCCATTTATAAAATTTACATTATGGAAGAAAGGAATATAATAGACTAGCCCATGCAGTAGCAGTACGTCTCGACATTCTGTGTAATAAAAGTGCTGAGACATGATGACGGCACTCATTTTTTTTTTGCTTGTACCTCTGACATTTTTACCTCTGACATTTTTACCTCTGACATTTTTACCTCTGACATTTTTACCTCTGACATTTTTCCCTCAGACATTTTTTCCTCTGACATTTTTACCTCTGACATTTTTACGTCTGACATTTTTTCCTCTGACATTTTTTCCTCTGACATTTTTACCTCTGACATTTTTACCTCTGACATTTTTACCTCTGACATTTTTACCTCTGACATTTTTACCTCTGACATTTTTACCTCTGACATTTTTTCCTCTGACATTTTTTCCTCTGACATTTTTACCTCTGACATTTTTTCCTCTGACATTTTTTCCTCTGACATTTTTTCCTCTGACATTTTTACCTGGCACCAAAAAACTAACCTCTAACAAATGATTTCATGGTAGGCTATGTTTAGGAACTCAATTTGCATTTCAATAACTCGGAACATCTTATGCGTCTACCTACTGACAACGTACGTTGCAGCTGGGTTTCTTTGATGTTTCTCGTCTTTTATTTCCTCAACGTTGAGCCGCTGGCTCCATCTCTAAAAGACTGTGAGTATTATTGACTATACACGGTGTCATTATGTCACACTTACTGATAATTATCATCCTATCTTGATGTGTTAGTACATAGTATGATGTGTAGAATGATGTGTAGGAACACGTGGATGTATAGTTGTAATCAACAAAACAATGCAAAAACTGTTTTAACCATGAAATACTTTTTCTAAAAGCTTTTCTTTAACGTCTGATGGCCTCAACAAGAATAACGCACACATTTCTTGAATTACGAGCAGAAAAAACACAATTTTGCTGACAATCGCTTCTTTCGTCAATCTGTTTTAATAATATTGGTTAACAACATGTACATACATTAGTCTTAATAATAAAAACAAAGGAAGTTAAGAGGTTAATTTTGTGCAAAAATAATATTAACGTCATGAACAGTTGGACAGCAATAAATTATTCATTTCGTTTCAATCTTTATGCATCGCATTGTTTTTATGAAATAAATTGATCATGTCTAGTCTTCTACCTTATCAAGTCTATAGTTATCTCATTTTCATTTTTGTTATCAATTTTATTCTAGATTTGTTTTAAGGATTTTTTTTTTTTAATCAAAGACAAAATAAATTAATGACAATTGACTGTAATTCTAACATGGTATAAACATGAAAAATAAAGAGATTGCATGTCTTGTCGGGAATAAAAACAAATTCCTTTATTCTGGGGTGACATGTGGGGTGGGGTGGGGGGGGGGGGGCTCAAATTGCTATGTAACTTTTAAACTGTTTGAAGCGTATCCAGGCCTTGCCTTCATTGGCAGAGTAGGGGAGCTTATAACCATCCATATATTTTAGCATGGAGGGATGGGGGAGTGACCCCAAATAAAAATCAAAAGCTAAATATCACTGTTTTACTCTCTCGCAGTAAGTTTCTGGGGAGTTGTCTCTTAAAATATATTGCTCGTTTCATCTCTCCACTATTAATTAAATGATTCAATATGTTGTAATATCTGACAGATTATTGTGGGGGTATGTACATGTATAAGGGCAGCTGTCACTTTAAATATAGTCAGCCACCACCTCATATTCAGGCAACGAGGTGGTCTACTTGACTGTAATCAATTCATCACCGACTTTCCTAAATACACAGATTAACCTAAATACTTTAAAGTCATATTTGCTTTCATTCTGAAAGAATCATTTAGAAACAAAGAAAGAATTTTGAATGACAATTTCTTTTTCCCTAAACCAGGGTATACAAAACTGTTTGTCCATCATTTTTTGTACGTGTTTATCAGTTTCATTTTACGTACTAATAGGTAACCCCGAATCCCTTTCTCCATGACGTTTCTAAAAGAACCACTGAGCAACCGGGAACTCTCAGCATGCTTTAATGAACTTTTCTTGATACTCTAAGAACCGTAAAAACTCCCTAGAATGAGTATGGTTCTTTTTAGAACCACTATAAAATGTCAAGGGCCCATTAAGAACCATTTATTCTAAGATTGTTGCGAATTTTCGCCCATTCATCTTTAGCCCCAGGTAGACGCTGCATGCATTTTCGTTAGCATGGTGCGTTATGCAGGGGCGTACGCCGGATTTTTTCGAGAGGGGGGGGGGTTTAAACTTGAAAATCACGCTGCCAAATTTCGCAACGACTCAGCCAGCCGCCGGGGGGGGGGGTGGGAGGTAAGAGCACATTTTTTTTTTGCCCCGAAAATTTGGAAATGTTGCCGACCGATATTTTGTTCAGTGGGGGGGGGGGGGGGGGTAAGGTCAACGTTTTGGTCAAGAAACAAAATCCCCCCCCCCCCTGCGTACGCGCCTGGTGTTATGTGTGACCCAAAGACGTTTATATAACCGGTAAAGTAAATGTTCTGCGCGCTGAAATTCTTGACGTGTTCTGACATAATAGCGAAATTTCTAAGGGGAGTTTTAAAGACAATGCGGACATTTTAAAAACGGTGAATGATGAATTTTTATTTACCCTGGGGCCAAGGTCCAGTGGCGGTTCCGGAGGGGGCGAGGGGCCCCGGACCCCCCCCCCCCCCGGGGGGGGGGGGAAGTGTAAAAACACGTTAATTTTACCTTTTTTGGGAGATGGGCCCCCTCCCCTAGCGCTCAAGGGGGGGGGGTGCAATTTTTAAAATTTTCGAGGGCCAAAAAGCTCACCCCCCCCCCCCCACTGAGTGAATTATCGGCCGGCTGTTTCGCCTCTAAATAGTTTCTCAAGAATTGGGGCCCCCTCCCCTGCCGTCGGCTGGATCCGCCCCTACCCAGAACGCTTCTGAGTCTTCCACCAAGCCCTGCAAATATGATTGTTATCATACCTCGTTTGGCAAAAAAGGAGGTTATAAATAACACCCTCTTTCAAAGTTCAAGATTGTTTATTCTATTTGTAAAGTGATTAAAATTCGATATGGAATACTACTGCCGAAAAAAGTGTGATACGTGTTTAATATACCCCTCTTTCTTTCTTTGCTCTTCTTTCTTCTTCTCCATATTTTCCATCTACTTCTTCTTTCCCTTCTACTTTCTTGTAGTAAACAAGTTTTCTTGGTTAAATTCTATCTACAGGGCAATACTCTGATCAGCATGGCTTCTGAATTCAGCTCTGTAGAGGGCGTCTGTGAAGGAGACGAGTGTAAGGCGAATACAGATCTGACTTTCTATGTGAAGGAGAAGAAGAAGCTCTGCTATGACTGCGCCTCCAAAAAGGAATGCATCGGAAGACCAAGAAAGGGTGGGCCTAATCTGTATTGTGAGAAACATAACAAACATATTGATTTGTATTGCAAAACACATGGCGTAGCTTTATGTGTTCCATGCGCTATGATAGATCATGAAAAGCCGTGCGTGCGACAGGATATAGAGGATGCAATCATGGACAATAAAGCAAAGCTCAACATTCTGAAGGAAAAGGCGATGGAGAAGTTACAGTTGTGTCGAGTCCATGGAAAGCACATTAGTCAGTGTAGACAATCCGCCGACGAACATCTGCAAAGTATCAAAGATGAGGTGAATTCCGTAATCGAAAAGGCGATTGCAAGAGACAAAGTCAAGGAACAGGAGGATGCTGCTAAAATCGACCAGGAGATTGATGGGAAAAACAAAAAACTCAAAGAAGAGATTCAAAAGATGCAGGATAAGATTCGAAAGAACAATGAGGAGAGAAAGAAGCGACATGATGAAAACAACACGAGAATAGACAAGAACCAATAATTAACAAACAATGTGATCTTCATGCTGACATTCAGAACATCGCACAAGAGATCAAGAGAAAGATTGGCGAGGTGGAGAAATCATGGCAAGATGACACAACAACTACAGAGAATGCACACCAGACACTTGACACATAGTACAGCCTGTAATGTCACAATATTGAATCCCGTGAGATAATTGTGCCAAAATTGATTTTTTGGGCTAACTTTGTCAATTTGGGGGTGCTGAATCCAAAAAACTTTGGTACCATTTTTTTCGACCACGTCTTAGGCGGCCATTTTGAATTTCAAAATGGCCACCATAAAAAATGCATTTTTTACCATTATTTCATATTATAGACATTGGAGAAGGTGCAAATGTGGGATAAAATGTATGCTTATGATGTCTGATATATCAATACACATATTTATAAAATTTTGCTTTATTTCGATTGGCCGCCATCTTGAAATTCAAAATGGCCGCCATTGCTAATCCTATTTTATCTCATGTCTCAAGTTATAAGCACCTGGAAAGGTTTGTACCGTAACAGTATCATAATATTGATGCTATGTGTGTTTTCAAACAAAACACAAGCTCCCAGTAACTGACCATTCGAATTGGCCACCATTTTGAAATTCAAAATGGCCGCCATGGAATAACATTTGCAATATTAATTCATTTGAAAGTACCTTAGAATCATCCATTTTGAGAGATCATCTGTATTTAAAGCTTGCAGGACCTGGTACATAGAATACCGGCTGTCATCTTGATCATCGTATATATGCCTAAACGCATCACCCCCCCCCCTTCTTCCACCCGGGGGGGGGGGGGGGCTTAATTATAACATATAACAGTTACTGAATGTGGTGTTAAAGAAAAACTAGAAAAATAAATGCCTTGGACTGGACGTATTAAAACTTCAGTGTGCAAATACAGGCCTGTTATTCCAGAGATAAGACATGATGAGACACGCATCACATCAGAATGCAGTATCACGTGTCTATGCAGATTGCCAGCATACATCTTTGATATGACATGTGCTCCCCATGTGCTCTCACCCACGTGGATGTATGTAGATACACTATGTAAGTCTGTGTCCCATACAGATTACACACAACTGACAGATTGTTTTACTGTCCCACTAAACCTATTTACTTGTGTAAAGACTCAAGACCTCTACAATGTTCTTCTATGGATTCTGATTTTGTCAGAGCAGCTGTCACCATACCACATGATTTGAGAGGTAGGCCTTTTAAACTATTAAATTTGCCTACAATGTACATTTACCTTTGTTGATAAACAGATGTCAGTTGCTGTTGTTTTATAAGAATGTTTAAATAGACATTTGAATATGTGTAATGTGAAGTATTCTCTTTGCTCAAAGTCAATGATGTTACCATCTCGCACATACGTACTGTACAGTAGCTATTTGTATCTGTGTTATTTCCTATGAGTGCTGGGTGTTGAACAGTTTATCAAAGTTATTATAATTAACCCAAAATGATCGGAATAGGCTCCAAGGAAAGCAAATTTATCAATGATGTATTTGTGATCCCTACAATAACAGTGTTTATCAATATAGGTAGGATTGGTAGGATCAGTAGGATTGGCACTCACAATACACAAGAAGACAAGAAGTAAAGATCTAGTTGATCTTCTATCCCATTTGAACATTGGATGCTCGTATGATAAGGTGCTGCAAATTGAAAAGCGGATTGCCAGTGGAGTTGCAGAAAGGATGGAGACATCTGGTGGGTTTTGTTTGCCACCTTTCATTGAGAAAGGAAAGTCTCTATTTTTCGCAGCGGACAATATTGACTTCCTTGAAAACACTGCCGACGGTCAGAACACTCTCCATGGTACCATTCTGGTAATCAATCAGAACCAGGGTGGGGATAGTGACTCAACCACAGGTCTCCCGGTCAGTGAACCACTCCGGATTCCAGACGATGTCAAACCCATTGATGTAGACATCAAACTACAGCATCCACCATCTCTTGAAGTCAAAACAATCACTGCCAGTTCATTTGAGTGTGGCTCCTTTCAGCATGCCATCAGCGAAAATGAGATGTATGACAAGGCGTGGTTCATGGCATCCTTTTCTACAAGGTCAAATACAACTTCAAGTGCAACACACCCTGTAGCTGCAAATGAATCTCTACACATTGATATTTCTCAACTGACTGAGCCTCTTGATAGTCAATAACCGCTTACAGAACAATCAAGTGATGATGAGACTAGCCTCCACGTCCATTCTGATCAGAACAGTGATACACAACCTGAGGACGAGCAATCTTTGGAGTTGGTTACTTCAGGTGCAACTTTTGAACATTACCTTGTTTCGGATATTGAACAGCCTATGGCAATGACAACTCCTAGTCTAGACAATTCAGGTGGGAATTCCAGAGTCCATGGAATTGAACAAAGTGAAGGAAGCACTAAAACTTCTGAAGGACCTGGTATACACTCATCAGCCAAAGCACTGAAGAAGACAGTAGTGCCAACCTGGGCAGCCACCAATTCCTTACTCGTTCAGGCACAGCAGAAAGGAAATCAATCCTTGACAAAGAGTGCGATTGTTGCTCCTCTGTTACGCCGACCTCCCACTGACTATTCATCTCTCTTTACAATCTTAAGTCTTGCTCAAGGGATATCAGCTGCTGTGGTTGGTCCTCATAAGAAAACAGTCATCACCCTTGATCTTGATTTGTATGAGAGAGCAACCAAACTTCAATCTTCCACAGGGAACAAGAACTGGATTCTTCGAATTGGTGAACTCCATGCCTGCTTCGCATCACTGCATGCAATTGCAAAATATCTCGAGGACAGTGGCTTGGAATCTATTAGCATTGAAGCAGGCCTCTTTTCCCCTTCAACGATCCGCCAAATATTCACTGGAAAGTGGTTCAAACGTGGTATTGAATTCCACATGACCAACATCATGGCGTGCTATGATCTCCTGTTTGAAGCATCAGTACATCATGAGCACTTGGACAGCATGATTAAGAAATGCGAAGAGCTTCGTAAGAAGTTACACGAGAGAGATAGTGACATTAAACAGGTTTTTGAGGAGGTAACTTCGATGATTAAAGAGCATTATCAAACCACAATCATCCAAGAGAATGACGAGATGGCAACATTCTTACTCAACTACATGAAGCAAGTTGAGAGTTTACTGCATGTGATTCGAGCTAGCAGACAGGGGAACTGGGAGCTGCATCTCGCTTCCATGGAAGAGCAGGTCAAGTACTACTTTGCACATGACTTATACAAGTATGCTAGGCTCGTGCCAATCTACCTTCTTCAAATGCATTCGCTGAAGACATCTGATCCTACTACTTGGGATGCACTAAAGGCAGGGGACTTCATGGTCACTAAATCTGGCATCCCATTCACGAACCTATTTGTTGACCAAACATTGGAACAGCTGATCAGGGAAGTGAAAGTAGCTGGCGGCATCACTGGAATAACACAAAATGAAGAAGCACTGGGTAGGTTTTTCCTGATTGCCCCTGAATTGGTCATCCTCATTCAAGACTTCCAAGATGCTTACTGTTGTACCACCAATGACTCTCAAACTACGAAGGAGCACTATCAGCTCAGTGGTTCTGTGGCTCTTCGCATGCACAGAAATTCCTCAACAATCAAGAAAGCAATCATACGACACTGCGAGGGCAATCCATTTGAAATCAGGTCAATGAAGCTGATGAATATGGTATCTAACATGCAAGTTCATGAAGCTTTCAAGGAGGACATTCTTGAAAGAGATGTAAAGGGAAAGATCATGTTCCAAGAATTTGTATCTGACAGAATAGTTGAGTCATCGGCCAAGAAATCTATCTGGGACCCAATGAGGAAGGCCAAACTGAAGACATTCAGCTCTTGCAGAAAGAAGACACAGTGTAAGACTGGAGCCAAGCTCGTCAAGCTAAGAGAGGATCGCCAACTTCTTGCAAGATTTCTCGTTGTTCAGCAGTCCAGACCTGGAATGATACATTCACTGGGTGACACAATTGGAAAATATGAATTTTCTGTCATTCCTAGGTCGCTATTTACCTCAGATGGCCTTCTTCTTATCCCATCAGACAAAAGCTCTTTCATCCATGCCATAGAAACCTATGGAACTGAACCGAATAGTCAGTCTGAAGACCAGATCAATGAGCAGCAAGATTCACCCAACATAGAGACATCAGGAGAAGACAAGAAAACAGACAAACTGTGCATCATCGATGCCATGGCAGTTGTCCAGGCCATAAAGAAGTCCCCATCAATGGTTGACTGCTCCGACTTTGCTGCTGCTTTTGTTAGGAGCATAAGGAAAATTGCATCCCAGTACGATGAAGCACGTGTTATCTTTGATAGATACATTGATGATTCCCTCAAGGCACAGACTAGAGGGAAAAGGACTGCAGGTATTGAACCAGTGAAGTTTGATATCAAGGACAATACCAACATCAAGCTCGTTTCACTGAAGACTCTTCTGTCTCACAACTACACCAAGTCGCAACTGACAGAATATCTTGGAAAGGCTGTTCTGCATGAGTATACAAATAGTAGCAAGAACGTTGTTGTCGTCTACGGAAATGCTACATATTCCAACAAGCCAGATATGTTTGATCCAGAACTCACCCATCACGGATACGGAAGCGGATACACTCATCCCATTGCATGTACTGGATGCTACCTCAAAAGCAGCAGAGAACATCATAGATATTGATGTTTATTTTCCAGACACTGACGTCTTTGTATATCTGATGGATCTTTGTTCTACACACAATGTCTTAGGTCGCCTTTGCTTCATCACTGGAAAGGGAAATGCGAAACGTACAATTGACATTGCTGAGAGATGTTCTGCAGTTGGTAGCGAAAAAAGCAAAGGTTTGCTTGGTCTACATGCATTCAGTGGTGCCGATTGGGGTGGTAAATTTGCAGGCATCTCAAAGAGCAGATGGATCAAGCAGTATTTGGGCCTTGACCCAGAATGTGACATAGTCCATGCATTCCAAACATTAGGTGAAGAAGACTTCAACCAGGAAAGTGTGTTATCAGTCTTGGAAGACTTTGTCTGCAAGGTGTATGCTAGAAACAGCAAAGCCACAAAAGTGAGTGACCTTAGATGGGAGTTATTCAGGGCAAAAAATCTTGAGGCAGAAAAGCTCCCACCAACCCTTGGATCCTTGACACCACACATCCAGAGGGCAAACTTCGTAGCCAGAGTCAACAAGGGATACAAAGTTCCAAAACCAAAGCTGCCCCCTCTAGATGGAAATGGATGGGAGCTTTCCCCAGAAGGAACATTCAGTGCAACCAAGTGTTTAGAGCTTCCTGCGCCGAAGGCAGTCATGGAATTGGTCAAATGCTCATGTCGGAAGGAATGCAAAAGTCATTGCTCTTGCAAGAAGAACCATCTGCCTTGCACAGCCCTATGCAAGTGTTGTGACTGTGAAAATACACAGGACTATGATGTGAATAGCCCCGATGTTGACTAGGTGAATATAAAATTGTAGATTATAAGAAATTGTTGTTTCAACGTCGCAACTAAACTCACATCCATAAGATTAGTTGTCATTTTAGACACAGTTGTAAGGAGGTACATTTGGTAGACATTTGGTCTTTGAAATCACAATCGCATGATTTATCAGTCTCAGGTTATGCCATGCATTATATGTCATTATTCAATTCAACATATCGCAATATAAAGCAGGAGTTGACTGCCGTGATTGATTCTAGAATCACATGCCTTCCAAAATGATTGATTTCGCATTTTAAGCGCTCCAATACCCAATATGTGTTACAAATCTGAAATACCATATTATGGCGGCCATTTTGAATTTCAAGATGGCGGCTAATTAGAATGGTCATCATTAAACGAAGCATGTATTTCCTTTTAAAGCATGTATATCATCATAATGATGATACTATAACAAGTTTTAACCTTTCCATGCACTTCTAACTTGATATTCAAGTTGAAATAGGCTTAACAATGGCGGCCATTTTGAAATTCAAAATGGCGGCTTATCCGGAACAAAGCACAATTTCATGGAAATTTGTATTACTATATCAGACATCAATGCCATGCTTTTTATCCGAAATTTGAACCTTCTATGATGTCTATAATATGAAATAATGCTCAAAATGCAACTATTTATGGTGGCCATTTTGAAATTCAAAATGGCTGCCCAAGACGTGGTCGAAAAAAATGGTACCAAAATTTGTTAGATTCAGCACCCGGAAATTGACAAAGTTAGCCAAAAAAAAATCAATTTTGGCACGATTATCTCACGGGATTTCATAGTAGCCTCTACTAACAGTACTCGTAGACGATCAAAATATTGTTAAAGACGGGCATCTTGTGAACACATCAGTGAGTGATGAACTAAACATGCCACTGAATGAGGGTGAGGTGAAAGAAATCAATCGTGTTGTATCAGGTGTGAGGTTTGTGAAGGGTACTGGGAGGGAGATGATGTATGATGGGAGGATTGATGGGTATGATGGGGAGTGGAAGCTCATTGATACAATCAATGACAGAGATAATTTTAGATGGCCGGCCATTGTAGGATGCATAGATGAATGCAATGTGATTGTCACAAATGTACGATCAGGTAGTAAACATACATACATGTTAAATTTGAACACTAAACATATTCAGAGAGTGATACAAGATAGTGATAAATTATGGGTTCGGTCCTCTGCAGTGCTGAATGACGACAGGGTAGTATGCGGTAAAATATACAAAGGTAGTACAGGAGACAGTTTGACAGGATGCATCAGTGTGTATGACAGACAGTGGAAGCTCATCAATGACGTATCTATGCCAAGAAATCCGAGGAGTGATATATCACGGGTGAATGTTGCAGCTGACCAGGATGGGATGATCATTGGGAGCGTCATGAACAACTACTGGATTCCTTTGCCCGTAGTCTGTTGAAATCTCCCCGGCACCGTGATCTTCTCCCTCCCTTACGTAGTGATATGTCCTCTCGTCGCCTACGCTCTTCACATCTTCTCAACACCCCCTCTGTCGGACTACCCGGTATTATTCCTCAACGATACCCACTATTGTTAGACTGCTTAATTCACCTTGAATCTTTGAACTAAAACTAACAAAGATCGAGTCATCAAAACAATGTATTTGATTATTTTCCCACATGCATTTTCATCTACTGATTGCTACTTTCGTATCTCTTCTTCTATGTGCAATATCAATTAATAACAGAACTTGAGCATTTTTTAATCAATGTGAAGTAGCCTATTTACTTGTTAATATTTATCTTTGTCGATGTCAACATTACATCTTTATCATTACTATATTTCATTCGTTCAAGGTTTCTTCACTTTATACTCTCTGATGTAATATCAATTTGCCAATTTCGCTGAATTCAGGACCATCACTTTGTTAATATTTATCTTTGTCGATGTCAACATTACATCTTTATCATCACTATATTTAATTCATTCAAGGTTTCTTCACTTTATACTCTCTGATGTAATATTAATTTGCCAATTTCGCTTAATTCAGGAACATCACCTTGTTTAACAAATATTGAAACTTAGCTTTAATATCTTATCTTTTATCGTATTTTATCTGTATAAACATCTAAATGTTATCCCACCTACGTATCACTGTTGCAATAAATCTGTAAATTGTTAATTATCAATTTTCTATCTCATGTAAAACGAATGAAAATTTTATATCATCAATGAAACTGTAAATCGTATTCAAATATGCACAATATTTGATAAGTGTTCTATATATTTTAATGTGTTATCAATGCAATGTTATACCATGTACTTTTTACTCTGTAAATTGAACAATTTCAGCTTTTAGCTGCATGTCCAATGATTTTTATCTCAATAAACCAATACAATACAATACAATACAATTGCTGCTGAGGCTGGTCAGTCTAAGATATACGTCATCAACCCAGCTGATGGTAAGATTATCGATACCATCAATTGTAAAGAGAATATTAGGTTGTGTGGTATGCTATCGTCAGGTCACATCATCGCTCGACCCTCACCAGCAGATCGCAGAGCGCTCATCATTGACAGAGAGGGTGCTCAAAGGGAAATCCCCCACAATGATGTCATCCTGAATGTGTTCGTTGATCCTAAGACAGACGACCTCTACGTCGTGACATCAGATGAGGAGTACAAGACGTGTGTGATTGATCAGGTGATGAGTGAGGGTGGTATGAAGAAGAGAAGAGTAGCATCATACCCTCTATCAACAAAACTGATGGAGACAAATTCCATGAAGGCTCACCTTCTTTTGTCTCGAGTGATGATGACGTCATCTGGGGAAATGATTGCTTGCGATGGAGACAACATTTTCGTGTTTAAAAGACTATTCAGCCTCTAAACCAATGATTGAGAAATATGAGTTTGAATCCTCTTTTTTGCAAAAAAAATACTACATGTATTTCATAATGTGCATGTCCTCATAAAATAAAAATAAAGTGAATATTTTTTTTTTAAACAGAATGTTGATTCGTACAAATATATAGTCAGCAATAATTATCTCTTCAAGTTTCCCTTTTATATCCGTCTTATTCAAACTCTTCCTATCCGTATTTTGATTATTGGTTGATATTACGAGTGTGTTAAAGAAAATGTTACTCTGTGCGGGAAGGACTTAGGAAGTATTCTACTGAGACTCAGTGCACATGGAGAGACTTGGCCTTTGAAAATGTTGAGGGGTTGGGAGCATAGGACCGGTTGAGACTTGTATACTGGGTCCATGTGCATTTAATTTAGAGTGTCCCGGGAACAACTAAATTTCTGGGCAGAATTTTAGTCTCCAAATCCTGGCTCAATGCATCGAGGACGATCCCAATTAAAAGAACATTAAAGATAACGAATGAAATAGATATACTAAATGTGCAGGTCATATTGTTAAAATAGCTCTGAAAATTTAGAAACATTCGCGAAGTAACTTTTATCAACTTTACGTTCACATTGCAGTTTAAAGATACCCGAAGAGTGTCAACGAACCACCCCCCCCCCTTGGATTTACTCTTGTATAAATGTTGCATGACAAACTTCTTCACAAAGTTTGCATTCAGAATGGCAGAAGGCCCTGAATAAAACATAACAAATATACTGAAAACCAAAGGCAAAATGTATTGTGTCTTGCTGTAACTAATTGTATCTCACCATCCAGTGTATTTCATCGGTATAACATAAATACTGTAATTTACGATCTAGTGTAAAAACATAATGCTCGAATGAAAGAGAAACCCCTAATTTTAAGGAGATAAAATTTAGCGTAATTAATTTGGTTACATGGCCATGGAGTGATTATGAAAGGAATCTAATGTATCACAAATTAATATGAATATTCATGGTGAGTTATTGTTAGTATGATGTCGGGAGTTTTGAGGTCAGACTGGCGGAAATTCCTGGAGTTAATATTCGAGGAGAAAAATTTCTTGGAATATTCGCTAGACAGTGTGACCACACCTATATTCATCGGAAAAGTTTTCGAATTATTACATACATACACAATTATATGTTTGATGAAAGAATTTGTGAATAGATCAAAAGTCTGGATCGCCTTGATTACTATCAGCGATTCCAACTTTGTTATTGTCATAAAATGTAATATAATTAGAACATAGTAATCTACACATTACAAATAGTGTACATAGTAGTTTTATCATGTTTTGTTTTTAATAAAAGGACAACAAACATGCGTGGTGGTTTATGTCTGGTTGTATAATACCTTGTATTGCACATTCTACCTTGTCAACTGGTGTTTCGTTTTCTTTTCGATTTCATTTTGTGTCTTCTTACCATCTTTTAACGGTTGGCTTTTTGAAATGTTTTCTACGGAACCATTTATGAAATTTCATGAAAATACTACATAAGATAAGTAATAGAACTTTTAACATATTCGTTTCACCGATTCATGTTTGTAAACATATAGCTTTATGACTAGGAGACGGGGGAAGATGAAACTTGTAGTATTGTGAAAATGACATCAATGTTAAATATTTGAACCATTATTGAACAAATAGTTTGCTTTTGCTTGCTTTTATATTCAATCATCTGTGAGTGTAAATATGTAAATACTTGTATAGATTTTGTGTAAGTATGATATCAGGAGTTTTGTTGTCAGACTGGCAGGAATTCCTGAATTCAATATTCGAGGAGTCAAAGCTCTTGAAATATTCGCTAAACAGTGTAATCCCATATTCACTTTTTGAAAATAGTGAATACTACCAGGATGTGTAACGTAATCCGAACATGATTCATATGGGATACACAGTAGGCCCTGTTGGAAAGAACACACTCATTCACACTCATTCACAGTGTGAATCACACTGTGAATCACAGTGTGCTCCACAATGTTAAATTGGGCGCGTTTTCACATTGTGGTTCAAGTGTGGATAACCGGAAAAGGAAAGAACACACTCATTGACACTCATTCACAGTGTGAATCATACTGTGTTTCACACTGTATTCACAGTGTGAGTTGTGATTTCACACTGTGATTCACATTGTGAATGAGTGTGAATGAGTGTGTTCTTTCCAGCAGGAGGGGGGGGGGGGCTGGAAATTGCCCCTGAGTTGATTTTGATAATTACCGACTGCTATGGCGATGGAACAACTTATCATCGCAGAGGTATATCGAGCTGCTTCGATTTCTGCCTGCGCGTTGTTGCACTTACGCGCTTCGCATTGACCTCTACGTCACAATGATTTTATTTACATTCTTGGTTTTAAAATAAAGGCAGATTAATTAACACATTCCCATTCCATGATCAAAGAGTGTTCAAAAGAGACAGCCTGAAACAGTCGCCTTTTCTAAATTAAAGTTGTGTTATTGTATGTCATGTTCAGCCCGAATGTTACAACTATTTGCTGTATATGTAATAGTGTAAAACGCAGTCTGTAAAATAAACAAAAATACATAAGGTAGTGAAATGTTCATGACTTGTGTTATCATTGTTTGTATGAAATTTGATGTAGATATTAGATGGAAGTTTTATAAGTTGGAGTAAAGTCGCTTGGAGAAATTATAATGTTTTACTTTCATTTTTGGTTTATTTAGTTCGATATACTGTAAGGAGTTATCAGAAATATAAGAAAAAAAGATTCCTTGTGATAAAGTTTGAATTCTATCTGGACTGTATGTTTGTTTAATTCCAGATTGATGATACTAAGGACACTGCGTTATTTCCATTTTTCCATGCATGAATTATAATTCCCTGAATTATAAAATAGTTATCATTATATATGAGGTGTAAGGTAGTTGGTCATTTGTAGCGTAAATGTAATGAGTGTAATTACTTACGTTTGGAAAAGTTGTCTTATTATGATTTTCCCTAACATGAATTCACATGTTCTAAACATGTTATACATATACACAGTGTAGTTAAATAAGTAATACATGTATAATTGTATCGAAGATTTGTTTTGTGTTATTATTCAATGTGTAAGTTTCATTGTAGATACAAATATAGTGTTATGAGTTGGAGTAAAATCATGTAGACGAATATGTTTTATTTACATTCTTGGTTTGTTTGTTTGTTTTACCTGACTACTCGGTAATTTGCTGAGTTGCTTGGTTATTCAGTATAGGCAGATTAATTGACAAAGATCCATTTCATGATATAAGAGACAGCACATAAACAACCTCCCGTTCCAAATAAAGGTGTTTTTTTATGGTGTGTCGCATGTTCAGACCAATAGAGTAAAACGCTGTCTCTATAATTAAGTTAAAAATTATACAGCTTTGAATTGAATGTACATACTTTTGTTATTGTATGTCATTATGATCAGCCCAAACTATACAACTATATGCTGTATATAGTGTAACACGATGTCTGGAAAATAAACACAAATATATAAGGTATAGTGAAATGCTCATGTGTTATCATCGTATGCATGAATTTCGATGTAGATACAAACAAGGTTTTATAAGTTGGAGTAAAGTCGCTTGGAGAAATTATAATGTTTTACTTTCATTTTTGGTTTATTTGAATCGATAATATACTGTAAGGAGTTATCAGAAATATAAGAAAAATAGATTCCTTGTGGTAGAGTATGAATTCTATCTGGACTGTATTTTTGTTTATTTCAAGATTGATAATACGGCCAGGACACGAGAAGTTATGTTCCTATTTCGTTCATGCATGAAATATACTTCCCTGTTTTATAAACTAGTGTGAGGTATTTGTATTTTGTAGCATACATGTAATATGTAATCAATGTAATTGCTTTAATATGTTTCGGAGAGATGTCTCATTATAGTTTTCCCTAACCTGAATTCGTATGTTCCTCAATAGTTTATATACATATAAGGTTGCGTGAACTACGTAATATCATTGTATCAAAGTTATTGTAGTGTTATTGTTCAATATGCAAATTGCATTAAACATTTTTTTTAAATGTATTATTATAAGTTGGAGTAAAATCACGTAGACGAATATGTCTTATTTACATTGTTGGTTCGTTTGTTTGTTTGTTTTACCTGACTACTCGGCAATTATTAGCTTTTTGCTTAATTGCTTGGTTAAAATAGGCAGATTAATTGACAAAGATCCTTTCCATGATCAAAGAGACAGTCTGAAGCTACCACCCGTTCCAAATGAAGGTTTGGTTATGGTGTTTCACATGTTCAGCCAAAAATATATCAGTTTTAGAGTAAAACGCTGTCTCTAAAATTAAGACAAAAATTATACAGTTTAGATATAATTTACATACTCCTACATGATATATATGAATACCCGTTTGACAATTATACATGTAGCATAGCCTTTTCTTATAGTACGATTTGTGAATATTAGTGTTTGATTTCACCTTTTTTAAAATCTAAAAATATAAGAAATGTTTAAAATTAAATGTCCACATGTTGTATTAAGCGTTACATGAATTTGACTTGTATTATTGTTATTATTATCATCATTATTATAATTATCGTTTCATTATAATCTTTAAAATTATCATTATTGTTATTATTATTATCAGTATCAGTATCAGTATCATTATCAGTATCATTATTAATATTATTATTATTATTACTGTTGTTGTTGTTATTGATAATTATAACTCAGCCTTTCCTTTCATTGTTTTATAAAATATATATATATTATTGTTTGATCTAGTAATATGATACTATTTCGCATATAGATATAATACAAGATGTAAAACTGAAGTACTCTCATTTACATCACTGGTTGAGGGTAAATATAGGGTTATATTCTTAGTCTGTCCTGTATACGAAGGCAATGTTTTTTTTCTTCAGATTTAACATTTAATGAAAGTACACGTAGAAAGACAGTACACATTTGTAAGCAGAATATAAAAAATGCATTTGTAGAATATCTTATCTTATCAGCTGGTAGAGTATAATAATGGCAAACAAAGGATCGGAGTCACGGCGGTATAAAGAATTAGTGCCTGAACGCATGACTTTCTAGTAATAAGTATCAACGTTGCTTGAATTCGTCCATGTGGTATTACACAAGGAAATGTAATTCACTGCTTGCTTTTATTGTGTTCATGTTTGGGAATTGTTTCTTCCTTTGTATATTCTTATCTTAACTTATCTCAGCGTGCATCCTAATAAAGCATTATCAAAAAACATGTAACAGTCTTTTTCATGTGATGGTTTCAGATGTGATGAACTTTTTATCAACACAAGGAATTCTTGTTTATGATTTTGACTATTTCTCTAATCCACTGTGTTTATTTCTCTCATGTCATGTGTCAGTTTTCTGTCTCATTAAAAGTACCCATAACTCCACGAGCAGCATCTGACAAACTCGTTATTTGTTGTGTTACAAAATACCTTTTAGCATATCGTATACCTCTTTCTTTTTATTCATGTTTTTTTTGTTTATTACAGGTTTACATGCCTTAAACATAGCGCTATGCCAGTACATATTTCTACAACTTGTTCTTCCTGTCTTCCCTCTCTCCCCTTCTATTTCTTTCCTCCCCCTCTCTCTCCCCCTCACTTATTCTCTCTCTCTCCCTCTCTCTTACTCTCTCTCTCTCCCCTGGAAGTCCCACAACCGTGCTTGTTACCATGGTTACTTATTCGATCTAGATTGTGAAAAAAAGGGTTGTTCAGACATAAGCAATAACGATTTGATAACAAGATTTTGAACTGAAGGTACAACCACCCATCCATGAAGATGCTAACATACACCATCTATACACATTACATTACAACAATCAAAATCATGTAAATACCTTTGATTCAAACGTCTCGTATTATTATTAACGTTAAAGAGAAGCTGTAGGGAACGACCTGCTGATATCACTAGGAGAAAAGAGGAGGATTAGATGGGAAGAAGAAGTCTCTGAGATCAACTTTACCCACTCTAGTCGCAAGGCCTGGACTACCATCAACAAACTCACTGGTCGAAGCAGCGCTCCAAAACAGTGTCCTGTTACTGCAAACTCCATCGCTTCAGTCCTAGTTAACAATGGAAAGTGGCAAGATAAAACCACTGAGGCCAAAGTCCACTCTCGCTCGGTGAACTCTGAGATAAAGAACCTCCTCAAGTCCACTCCAGAGTCAACCTCCATGTCTGAAGCCTTCACCTTGGATGAGGTTGAAACTGCAGTGAAATCAATAAAGTCCGGCAAAGCACCAGGCAATGATAACATCTACACAGAGTTCCTCAAGAACATGAGTCGCAAAGCTACTTCCTGGCTACAAGCCTTTCTCTCTACCTGCATGATAACATCCACTATTCCATCAAAATGGAAGACCGCTAAAGTTATTGCCATTCTGAAGCCCAAGAAGCCTGCAGACGAACCCAAGAGCTACCGTCCAATCAGTCTGCTATTGCACATCTACAAGCTACTTGAAAGGCTGCTACTTG
Source organism: Strongylocentrotus droebachiensis (assembly GCA_035222895.1). NCBI lineage: Eukaryota > Metazoa > Echinodermata > Echinoidea > Camarodonta > Strongylocentrotidae > Strongylocentrotus > Strongylocentrotus droebachiensis. Next base: position 29,184 of record JAVYIG010009124.1, on the reverse strand, counting down.
CCAGAATCGTTGACACTGTCGAAGAGAAGCTACCTACTACACAGTCAGGTTTCGGGAAAGGTAAATCAACCACCGACCAAGTAGTCAGGCTTGTAAACGACAAAGAGACGGCCTTCCAGAAGAAGCAGAAGTTTGGTGCAGTCCTTGTCGACCTTACTGCGGCATTTGACACAGTATGGCACCGTGGCCTATACCTCAAGACCCTGCAGACCATTCCAGATGTAAGAATTGTGAAATTTATCATGCTGCTTGTACAAGACCGGTCATTTGTCCTTGAAAAATCAAACGGCGAATGCAGTAGGAAGAGGAAACTCCGCAATGGTGTGCCGCAAGGCTCTGTCCTCGCTCCGATACTTTTCAACATCTATGTCTCTGATATGCCCAAGGGGGAATGCATGCAGTATTCCTACGCAGACGACACCGCACTGGGGTTCAACAACCACTCCTTCGAGGCAATCGAAACATCACTGGAGAAGGACCTGAAGATGCTAGCCGAGTTCTTCAACAGATGGCATCTCAAGATAAGCATACCAAAGACTGTATCCTCCGTCTTCCATTTGGCTAACCGATGCGCCAACCGAGAGCTGAATATCTCACTAGATGGGTCTAGGCTGAACTTCGTCTCAACACCAAAGTATCTCGGTGTCACTCTTGACCGAAGCATCACCTTCCACGAGCATGCCAAAGCCACAGCTCAAAAGACCCAAGCCAGAGTGTCTCTCCTAAAGAAGCTTGCAGGGACCGGATGGGGAGCTAATTTCACCACCCTTCGCACCTCCACTCTAGCTCTTGCCTTCTCCACTGCCGAGTATGCTGCACCTGCATGGAGCCACAGCACCCATGTACACAAGGTTGATGCTGTCCTCAATGATGCTATGAGACTAATCAGCGGAACACTCACTGCAACACCAGTCAGCAACCTGCCAATATTATCTGGCAAACCACCAGCTCAGTTCAGACGAGATGCGCAGTACACTAGGCTTGCCCAAAAGCATGACAGAGATAAATGCCTTGTTCCTGCCCCCTCTGCCTTTGAAGGACAGCGTCTCCCTAGAAGACACTTTGCAACACAGGCTGCTGAGCTGCGGCCTGAGAAGCCCCCCTCCACCTTAGCCACTTGGATAGCAAAACGCTGTCTGGTTAACAACAACAAAAAAAAATTCTCACAGAATCAAACGAAACTTACACTGAATGTTCAAGATTACAAATAAATGTCATTTGCCAAACAATTTTGGTAGAAAATTTATACTGGCTGAGTAATGAGCATAGAAAGATTAGGAAATCAAGGTTAGTAGCCCCGACACCATTTTGTGTAGTCCCATATACATCTTTCTGTGTACAGTGCTTGTTACTTTACCAAGACTGGGCAAAATTTATTATGATTTTGATGACTCCAGAACTTCGCAGTACACACCAATACTAACATGCTACATGATCAACTTTTTCTGATCTATTTCACACCTTTTCTTTCACGATGCAATCGGATGACCATAACTCACCTTTATCTTTAAATATCCTCGCGAAGATGATAATTAATTCTTCTACTGATTCAAATGCTACAGCTGTATTAAAGTACATCAATAGATGGGGGAAATGGGTACTAGTACAATACAAGTGAGCATTCTCATGAAACACAATTCATCACTTAATGTCACAGGTTTCTCACATTTACATCCGAGTAAAAAAATATACGAGCAATATTACCTACAATTACGGTTAAGACAATTAAGTAAAAGGTTATGAATCACTTTGAAAAGTCCTTTTCTTCCATTCCCCCTCTACACATAGAAAATTCAAATGCAGCAAATGTACGTTTATCTAGATGTAAAATTGTTTTTGTCATGCCATCAAATGTTTTAAATGGGTACACCTTATTTTTGACAAACAAAACCATTGTAAGACAAATATATTCTAAAGGCCTCCACCTCTCGGCTATTTGGAATTTCTAAGCAACTTGACTAACTTCATGACAAATATTAGGCTGCCTTTATAAATTGTATTGTATCAAAATCTGGTGAACCCAAGTAGTCTCACGGTCAGACATGAGTAACTTAATTTCTGTCAAATCCAGTCTGGTTAAATTGAAAGTTAGCCAGATTACTACATGTTTAATCAATCCCACTTGAAAGATGAATATAACTATGTAACTTAAATAGATCCAGTTGATCAACAGACACAGTAATATCGCCTGTTCATCTTCCCACGTTAATACATAATGTAGCAAGAGCAAAAGAAAGACTATTTCTTATTTATTTGTTACCATTTTATTTGCTAAACAATGTTGTATAGAAGCGAGCAGCGAGGGTTTGAAGTCCACGCGCTTGCGCATTGCACGTCTACTGCCTTACTCATGAATAATTCATAAGGCAATATATTGTATTTTGTTGTCTATGGAGAAGCCATAGGGGGAGGCCTATGGAGGAAGCGAAGGGCTAACTGGGGGGGGGGGGGTGGGCCCTGGGCCGGGGATGAGGGGGGGGGGTTGAATTGGTTTATTAGAAAACAAAAACAATGACATGCAGCTCAAGTCTGATATTGTCTGTTTTAGAAAGTAATCAGATATTTACATCTTAATAAAAACATAAAAATCCAAAAGAAATATAACAAAATAGCAATGATAACACCACCCAGAAATATTATAAAAGATTCAGAAAAGGAATCATTAAAACAGTCTTATAGGCCCAGTCTTTATTGAACTTGCTATCAATAACAAGTGCCAAACTTTTAGAACAAATTTGTTCACAGTCAATCATATGCAAGGATTTCAGTAGCTTATATCAGATATTCTTACCTTGTCACTCGTAAGACGTGTTATGAACCAGGGTCTCAATGTAAGCCTGCTGTTATTCATATTCATATCATTTTATTCATGAAGTGCACCGGTGCCTATCAATAATTGTCATAATTTGTTTCCTTCTTGCTTGCTATACTTCTGCATTGTATGCATACATGCATGTAAGTTGATATTCAAATTGTATATATGCATACTATAACGAGCCGGACGCCTCGTTTCTTTTACGTAAAAAAAAAAAATAATAATAATTAATATTATGATGTAGATTTCAGTCGTCCTGTAAAGAACAAAACCGCAATGAAATAAAAGAATAAAAGTCATTTTGTTGCTTTGGCAACAAACCCTGTGTCCTTGTGTGACATGAGGAAATCCTCCTATTTCCGCAAAAAAGAAAGAACCGGAAACAACCCGATTTCGATACAATACCAAAGGCAAAAGACGCTATTATAATGTTATGCATACCAACATAAGCGCCGGAAGTGTGTGTGTGTGTGTGGGGGGGGGGGTGGGGGGGGGGGGGGTACGTACTTTCGCCTCCCCCCTGAAAAAAAATCAGCAGTAAAGGAGAACAAATGGCTTGTATTTTTTAACCAAAAATAAAATCACATACAAATTAGATTCCATTCAAAGAATAGAAAAGTAAACAAGAATTAAATTTCCTAAACATTCCGCATGCCTCCATATTTATCAATAGAGGATTTTACAAAAAGCGATACGCGCATATCGTGGAAATATTGTGAGAGGATGGCGTGTGTGTTTGGTTTATTATAGGGATGAGAAGACATGAGCCCCTCAACACTGGCGTACTGTTCCTAGGGGGGGGGGGGGGCAGCCTGCCTAATGAAATTTAACCGTGGCTTAATTCTATTTCGATACCACTGATTTACAAATGTTGCTAAAATGACATTATTTTCCGGGAATTTTTCTCAATTGTTCTTCTTAATTATACTTTTGTATGCGTTTGTTGGAAAATTACAAATTCCCGAATGTACAGTCAGGCAAAAAATATGCTTATTTAGAAGCCTTCATGTCAGGGTCTGCAGAAGGGCGGGACTTGGGAGCTCGAGCCCCCTCCCGCTATCACTTTTTTGGAAAAGTATGTTAAAGAAAAAAAGAAAGAAAGAGAGAAGGAAAGAATTAATGACCTGCCAGTGTCACAAATGAGGTATCACAATATGCTTATCTGACCATAAATAAATGCCTAAAACCCCTGAGCTTCCGGGGGCTCCGCGCCTTGACCCCCCGGCGGGCAAAGCCCCTGAATCCCATGCCAATTTACGCTTCACTCCTTCGCCCACCATGCTCTACCTGAAGGTTAATACTCCACTTTGAAAAACGTTCCGCGGGGTCTCAATGTAACATGTAAGAGTGGTGGTGATGCAGATTTTTCTTCTACCCCCCCCCCAACGTTTTTGCACATTACGCCACTGTCCCTGAAAGGTGAGCCCCCTGGAATGTTTGCCCCCCCCCCCCCCAATCCCAAACCGCTTCCGGTGCGCCAGCATACCAATACATGATTTTCAAAAGGTGCAGTAGGAAAGTGATATGTAGTAGACACCCCCCTCTCCGTTCTCTCTTTCTCTCTTTCTCTGTGCACTCTCTCTCTTTCTCTCTCCTTCTTTGTCTCTCTCTTTCTCTCTCCTTCTTTGTCTCTCTCTTTCTCTCTCTCTTTGTCTCTCTTTTTCTCTCTCATTTCTTCCTTTTTCATCTCTTTCTTTCTCTCTTTCTCTCGCTTTCTCTCAATGATGATGATGATGATGGACAATAAGACGTGTTTATTATATTTATCAAACACCGTTTTTGTCTTCCCTTTCAATTTATTCTTCTGTCTCCCACCGCTCTCTCTCTCTCTCTCTCTCTCTCCCTCTCTCTCTCTCTCTCTCTCTCCTCTCTCTCTCCTCTCTCTTTCTCTCCTCTCTCTCTCTCTCTCCACCTCTCTCTCTCTCTCTCTCCTCTCTCTCTCTCTTTCTCTCGCTCTCTCTCTCTCTCTCTCTCTCTCTCTCCATTGCGCCCATCTCTTCTCTCTTTTCCTCTTCTTCTGTTCTTTTGTGTCTGCTTATTCTCATCTATGGCTCTTCATCTTCTTGTATCATGTAGGTCAGTACCCTGATCAGCATGGCTTCTGAATTCAGCTCTACAGAGGGCGTCTGTGAAGGAGACGAGTGTAAGGCGAATACAGATCTGACTTTCTATGTGAAGGAGAAGAAGAAGCTCTGCCATGACTGCGCCTCCAAAAAGGAATGCATCGGAAGACCAAGAAAGGGTGGGCCTAATCTGTATTGTGAGAAACATGATAAACATATTGATTTGTATTGCAAAACACATGGCGTAGCTTTATGTGTTTCATGCGCTATGATAGATCATCCTGAAAAGCCTTGCGTGCGACAGGACATAGAGGACGCAATCATGGAAAATAAATCAAAGCTCAACATTCTGAAGGAAAAGGCGATGGAGAAGTTACAGCAATGTCGAGTCCACGGGAATCACATAAGTCAGTGTAGACAATCCGCCGACGAACATCTGCAAAGTATCAAAGATGACGTGGATTCCGTAATCGAAAAAGCGATTGCAAGAGACAAAGTCAGGGAACAGGAGGATGCCGCTAAAATCGACCAGGAGATTGATGAGGAAAACCAAAAACTCCAAGAAGAGATTCAAAAGATGCAGGAAAAGATTCGGAGGAACAATGAGGAGAGAGAGAAGCGACATGATGAAAACAACACAAATGCAGAGAAAAGACAAGAACCAATAAATAACTAGACTTTAATTCGTCACTTTGACGAATTAGGTGATACGAAGCTATTTTTGTATCATGAATGTGTGCCGATGACGATCTAATGATAATATTCATGAATACGATAATGACGATATTGATGATGAAGATTTTTTGGTTTTAAATGACGATGACCATGATTAAAAGTGGTACAGCGCCCCCTTCAGGTATTTGATAGAGAATTGTTATATGATTAAACTATTAATTTACTAAACAAGCTCAAATTTTCGCCTGATTGCAGAGCCTACCAATCATTGAACTGATATTTCGACGCACTACATACGCAACATAATGAACAAGTCTAGACTGGAATGTAGTATCAATCACCTCCCATAGGCATAACACGCATATTTAGCAAAAATCTGACATATGTCGCCTTTAATCGCAATTTTCACCATAATGACGTCATCAAGATGAATAAATATTAGAAATGATCTTGTGGATTGTCTCAGCTACAACATATCAAAATTTAGAAGTAAATCGATCAATATTTACAGAGATACATTCGATTTCCCATAAATATGCTGACGTCATAATGTGAGTATTCGTATTTCGGCTTCCAAGGCTATTATAATGACGTCACGATGTACTTAATGGCCAAATGAGACATGAAATCATATCTCCTACTCATACTCTATCCAAATATGAAAAAGGAATGGGGAGTCTCTAGGCATCCCAAAGAGCTATAATGGACTTTTTATAGGCATATGTTTTTGCCAGTATATGCTATGTATTACAAAACTCGCGCATACGCCTTGAACAGACGCTCATTCCGTTATTTATAGTGATAAAGAGATAAACATGGTATCAATTTGTTCGGACAAATATGAGAAATATCCTGTCCAAAAAAATTGACTGGTAATTATTTTGAGTTCGACTGTGACAGACGAAAACGCGCGAAAATGCGTGTTTGCGCGATTTTTTATAAAATGCATATAATGGCATGAAACGTATGCAAAATGAATTTGAGATGATTTGGAGCAATTTAAAATTTTGCGCGCGCATTTACGCGCGGACATACGCGCATGCGCGTTTTTGTTTAACTGATATTGATTGGACGGATATTGACCTTGACCATAACAAATATGAATGAGGAAAGACTTTCTTTAATTCGTCACTTAGACGAATTAGGTGATACGTATGATAATGGTTTACATAAAGAATAATGCATTACACGATATATTATTTTGTAAAATGGTTCTCCCATTTATATGCTTCTCTCATTATGATCTATTCATATGTCAAGATTAAATTGTGTCTCCTTGATCATCATGGATCTAGGGAAGATAGATTGAAACGATATATGTGACCCGGCACCACAAAACCAACAAAAAGTCGCAAAAAATTATTTTCCTGATTTCATCTGATTATGAAAGAAGAAGTTCTCCTCATTAAAATGGTATATTACTTGTCCAAATTGAAGCTTCCTAACCCTTTCAATTTAGTGAATGAAAAGAGCTGGTGAGGGAGGTTACTGGTATTAAATTGTGAGAAAGAGAGCTTTAAAGTTTGGGGCTATTCAAGCATGCGGAGCAAGCAAACCACAGGGAAATCAATAGAAGGGTGAATCAAAAGGCCATAGCAACCACTATGAAGAGATTTTCAGATTAGGCTGAAATTTGGCCTGATGGTCAAACATAGTCTGTTCATTATGTTTCTGAGGTTTCAATGTGTGGACTTAAGTCTTTCAAAAGTTATTATGTTGTAAATGTATAGAGTTGTAATTAGACAGATTAAGTGAACTGCAACATAGTGCCGAGACACCTGCACTAGACAATGCCTATTCATGGTGGACCCGGAGTCTTTTTGTTCCCCCTTACATAACACTGCTTGTCACCTATCTTGTTTTGTATACATCTGGGCAATTATTTGCAACCACATTATGAACTTGCTTTATACTTAATTCCCATACTGTTTTCTTTCTCACAGGAGGTTCAAAGTATTTTTACTATGACTTGCTCTTTCATTTCCAGTAGCCATCCTGATGATAATTAATGGAAGCAATTCATAAATACCAGCCAGAAAGTGGTATAAAAATAAAGAAAGGCAGGAGACACACAGTAAAGACACAAACATAGAATAACGAAAAATAGAAAGAATGAGAGAGAGAGACAGAGAGGGAAAAGAAGGGGGAGAATTATGATAGCTGTAAGCAAAATGATGATATCAAGAGTGTGAATGTGTGTTTACAATAAGAACTTGATTTCAAAACTCTTATGGGAGAATAAATTTGGAAGCACAGAAATGAAAACAAAATTATTTAGGGAATGTCACAACTCTTTCTCATCCTGTATCACAAGTTTAAAAATGCAACAACTCTCTCTCATCCTTTATCAAAAGTTTGAAAATGCAACAACTCTTTCTCATCCTTTATCACAAGTTTGAAAATGCAACAACTCTTTCTCATCCTGTATCACAAGTTTAAAATGCAACAACTCTTTCTCATCCTTTATCACAAGTTTAAAAATGCAACAACTCTTTCTCATCCTTTATCACAAGTTTGAAAATGCAACAACTCTTTCTCATCCTGTCTCATCGTTAACGGAGAATATAAGACGAACGCAAATCTGGAACTCGGATGTAAAAGCGGATACAAACAAAATGGCGCGCCGCACTGATTGCTATAACGGACCAATCACAGCCCGCGTAGCACGACCCGTTAGCAACGACCGACCATTTCCGGACTACGATAATTTCGCTCGGGAAAAGTGATCAAATTTTGGAAGAGACCGAAGGCTGTGCGAAAAAAACTGGTCTAGAAAAACCGTTTAAAACACATCTTCTACTATGTTTTAGACTTCCAAATTTTGATACTAGGTACAGAAAAGACCACTCTTTCAGAAAATGCAAAAAAACAAAAATCTTTTTTTTTCACCTAAATTGACATTTTAGCTGATTACGGAGAATCGCTGGTTGCGACTTTTTGTTGGTTTTGTGGTGCCGAGTCACATATGACCTTTGACCCTGTGCAGTAACCAGTTACACATTTGACTCTAATTTACATCATGAAGAACACCTTTTGACGATTTTATCTTATTCAAAGAAATGAAAATGTAATTGATAAATGATTATCATCATTATGATAATGATGATCATGATGATCATGATCATGATCATGAGCGCGATCATGACATCTTATTGAAAAGATGAGAGGTGATTTAGATAGCATAGTCTCAGCTACAACATACTGAAAAATCAACAAAATCCAAGCAGAAATAACGGCGATATTGCTCGCAAAAGACAGGAATGTAGACTCCAGATTTGAGAAAAAGTCATCTCCCATAGGGATTACACGCAAAAAGTAATGGATTAAGTGAAAATAGGGTAATAATAAAGTAAAAAGGGTTATTTATGACATTATTTGCGATTATACGTGTTTAAATAATCAAAGGAGATTGTACAATGAATGGTCAAAAGGAAAAAAAAAGTGAAGCAAAAAATTGTTGGAGACACCCGGACTCGAACCAGGGATCTCGAGGTTGGAAGTCAAGTGCGTTACCGATATACCAAAACATCTCCCATAGCGATTACACGTAAACGGGAAATGGAATTCTAAAATCCTACTATGCAAGTGAAATATGAGCATGATCCCGGCATCTAATCGAAAAATAAAGGGCACACTTATGGTGGCCCATTGTCTCAGCTACAACATATCCGAAGCTCAGCGAAAACAAAGATAAAACAACGGAGATTTTGCTCGCGAAAGACAGGAGTGTAGAATCCAGTTTTGAGAAAAAGTCATGTCCCATAGAGAATACACGCAAAATGTGAAAAATTGACATGCCTCCTTTAATCGCAAAAATACACCATGATACTTTTGTCAAAAATTAAAATTGTGAATACTTAATTTGTAGAAAATTGTCTCAGCTAGAACATATCAAAATTTGAGAGAAAATTGATCGATATTTACAGAGATACAATCAATTTTCCAAAAATATGATGACGTCATAATATGCAAATTGAATTTTTGAGTTTGGAGGCCATTATGATGACGTCATGAGTTAATTGAGGATCAAATGAGACATGAAATGATATCTCCAACTCATAATCTATCCAAATATGAAAAAAATATTAGGAGTTTCTATCTATTCTAAAGAGTTACAATGAATTTTATATAGGCATGTTTTTGCCCATGTATTGTAGATAAAGATAACGCAAATCCGCGCGTGCTGTCAACTTTGACGGACGCTCATTGCGTTAATAAAAGGTGAACAAGTTATCAAAATGCTTGGAAAAATGTACCAAATATGATGACAGAAAAAAAATCGGCGATTCTATGTTGCAAAATGCAAGTACGCGCGAAAACGCGCGCGCATGCACGTGTGCGTAATTTTTTTATCAAATGCTCTATATGGCCTGAAACGTATGTAAAAAAAATTTGGGATGATTTGGAGCATTTTAAAAAATTTCGCGCGCGTAAACGCGCGGACAAAAGCGTACGCGCATTTTTGCGCGCATTTCTTGACCTGAAATTGACCGGACGGATATCGATCTAATTCGTGATAAATATGAATGAAAAATTACTTTCCGTTATGAAGATATGATCATAAGTTGATTTTCACAAAATGGCGCCTGGATGACGTCACGATAATTTTGAGTCTTTGAAAAGTCACGCAGTTCTAAGTTAGACTAAGGTCTATCATCATTGAAAATTTCATGACAATGGCTTTATTCAATCTTGAGATATCCTGCGAACAAAATCGAGGAAGAATAATAAATAATAAATAAATAAATAAATAATAAATAAAAATCTTGACGAAATCAATAGGTGATACGTAGACTTCGTACGTATCACCTAATAAACATTGCGATCTCTATGCTGACATTCAGAACATCGCTCAAGAGATCGAGAGAAAGATTGGCGAGTTGGAGAAATCATGGCAAGATGACACAAAAACTATAGAGAATGCAAACCAGACACTTGACACAGTACTCGAACACGATCAAAATATTGTCAAAGACGGGCATCGTGTGAATACATCAGTGAGTGATGAACTTAAAAAGCCACTGAATGAGGGTGAGGTGAAAGAAATCAATCGTGCTGTATCAGGTGTGAGGTTTGTGAAGGGTGTGGGGAGGGAGATGATGTATGATGGGAGGATTGATGGGTATGATGGGGAGTGGAAGCTCATTGACTCGATCAATGTCAGAGATGAAATCACATTTCCGATCATCGTAGGACGCATAGATGAATGCAAAGTGATTATCTCAGATGGCTATCAGGTAGTACACATACATACATGTTAGATATCAACACTAAACATATACAGAGAGTGATAAAAGGTAGTGGTACATTATGGGTCATGTCCTGTGCAGTGCTGAATGATGACAAGGTGGTATGTGGTAAAGAGGATACTGGCAGTACAGGAGACAGTTTGACTGGATGCATTAGTGTGTATGATAGACAGTGGAAGCTCATCAATGACGTCGCTATACCAAGAAACACAACGGGTGGTAGCACAGTGGTGGATGTTGCAGCTGACAAGGATGGGATGATCATTACTGCTGAGGTGTGTCAATCTAAGATATACGTCATCAACCCAGCTGATGGTAAGATTATCTATACCATCACGTGTAAAGAGAAGATAACGATGTGTGATATGCTGTCATCAGGTCACATCATCGCTCAACCCTCACCAGCAGATCGCAGAGCGCTCATCATTGACAGAGAGGGTGCTCAAAAGGAAATCCCCCACAATGATGTCATCCTGAATGTGTGCGTTGATCGTAAGACAGACGACCTCTACGTCGTGACATCAGATGATGATGATTGGTTCAAGACGTGTGTGATTGATCAGGTGATGAGTGAGGGTGATATGAAGAAGAGAAGGGCAGTATCTTTCCCTCTATGAGCAGGACTGGTTAGTAGAGAAATTCACCTTTCAAGGTCTCATGTGAGGATGACGTCATCCGGGAAAATGATTGCTTGCGATGGAGACAATATTCTCGTATTCAAAAAGCATTTCAGCCTCTAAAAATTGTGTTTTTCGGTTAATTGTTTTTTCTTTCTTATGTCTGTTACATGTCTCTAAGCGCCATGAGCACCGAAAGTTGGACCTGTGCGCTATACAAGTAGCCACTATTATTATTATTATTATTATTACAAAATCTTTACATTTGATTTTGATCACTGTTTTTGTGAAAGAATTCTACATTTGTGTAATAATTAGCCTAACCTCATCAAAATCCCAATAAAGTGAGGAAAAAGACGTTTGAAGAGAATGTCGATCCATAAAAATATATAATAATAATATTCGGTTCTTGTGTAGCGCATATCATATCAACGTCAACGAAATTATTACCCTAGCTTTAGCTCCGGCTTCGGATATCAGCGCACAGAGCATTTCAAGGAACAATCCTACCAGGTACCCATTTACCTCACCTAGGTTGAGTGTGGCAAGTGTAGATTAATGTTTTGCCAAATGACATTGCTGCCGCGGCGGGACTTGAACCGCGAACCTTTTGGTCCAACGGTCAGGTGATACAGGTGTATATCCACTCGGCCACGACACCTCTACAACCAGCAATAATTCGTTCTTAATGTTCCCCTTCTTTATCCGTCTATTTCAAACTCTTCATATTTTAATATCCGTATCTTATCGGTTGATATTACGAATGGGTTAACGAAATGTTAATACTCGGTAAGGGAAGGACTTAAGAAGTACTCTAGGCTCAGTGCATATGGAGAGACTTGGTATTTGTAAATATTGAGGGTTTTATAGTCTAGGACCGGTTGAGGCTTGTATATTGGTCCATGTGCATTTAATTCAGAGGGTCCCGGGAACAACAACAATTCCTGAAAGATTAATAGTCCCAGATCAGCTCCTTCGGGTATATTACATTTGAGAAGATACCGAAATAGAATAAAAAATAAATATAAATGAATTGAAATATAAACATTTTTTAAATACTCTAGACAAATGTAGGATTATTCGCGGCGTTCCTAGTGTACGTTCATATTTCAGTTAAAAACCCACCCGTGTAGTGTCAACGAACTAGTGTGCGCGCCCCTCGGATTTTATCAATTTACATGACAAACTTCTTCCCAATGTTTGCAGTCAGTCTGGCAAAAGGCCCCGAATAAATTAAAACAATCTACTTGAAATCGAATTTAAAGATTTATCGTGTCTTATTGTTATTAATCGTTTCTTACCATGCATCGTATTCATCTGTAACAAAACATATTGTATTTTACGATTTATTGTAAAAACACACGACTGATTTAAGGAGTAATTACCTGTGTTACAGGGCCCTGGAGTGATTATGGCAGGAATCTAATTTCTCACAAATGAATATGAATATTCATGAGGAGTTTTCGTTAGTATGATATCGGGAGTTTTGTGGTCAGACTAGCAGAAGTTCCTTGAGTCAATATTCCAGGAGTCAATTTGTTTGGAATATTCACTAGACAATGTGGCCACACCTATTTTCAGCGTAAATAATAGCTTTCGAATTATTTCATGAAAAATAATATGTTTGATGTAAGAATTTGTAAAAAAAGACCACAAGTTTGGGTGACATTCGCCTTGACCTATACGTCAGAGTAGTTGTATTTACATTCTAGATTTATTCTAAAAAAAGAAAGATTAATTAAAAAAAAATGTCCATACCATGATCAAAGAGTGTAGAAAAGAGTCAGCCTGAAACAATCACGTTCCAAATGAAGGTTGTGTTATTATATGTCATGTTCAGCCGAACTATAATGTACAACTATCTGCTGTATAAAATAGTGTACAACGCTGTCTGTAAAATATAGAAAAATACATAGGCACAATACGAAGGTAGTGAAATGCCTATGAATATCGATGTAGAAACAAAAATGGAAGTTTAATAGGTTGGAGTAAAATCACTCGATCGGAGGAATGATTTTGTTTGATTTTCATTCTTGGTACTTTTGGTCCGATATACTGTTAAGAGTTATTACAAATAATTTGTTAGAAGAAAAAAAAAATCGATTTCTTGTGGTAGAGTTTGATTAATATCTGGACTGTATGTTTGTTTATTCCAAGATTAATGATACCCAGGACACTGCGTTACTTTCATTTTTTCATGTATGAAATATACTTACCTGTATTGTAAAATAATAATAATTATTATATTTATATGAGGTGTAAGGTATTTGGTCATTTATAGTGTAAATGTAATCAAGTGTAATTTCTTAAGTTTGGGAAAGTTGTCTTAATATGGTTTTCCCTAACATGAATTCACATGTTCTAAATATTTTTTTACATATACACAGTGAAGTTAAATAAGTAATACATGTATAATTGTATCGAAGATTTGTTAGTGTTATTATTCATAGTTTCATAGTAGATACAAATGTAGTGTTATGAGTTGGAGTAAAATCACGTAGACGAATATGTTTTATTTACATTCTTGGTTTGTTTGTTTTACCTGACTACTCGGTAATTTGCTTAGTTGCTTTTAATAGTTGCTTGGTTAATATAGGCAGATTAATTGACAAAGATCCATTCCATGATCAAAGAGAGAGAGCCCGAAACAACCACCCGTTCCAAATGAAGGTTATGTTATTGTGTGGCATGTCATGTTCAGCCCGAACTATACAACTATATGCTGTATATATAGTGTAAAACGCTGTCTGTAAACTAAACAAAAATATATGAATGAATTTCGGTGTAGATACAAAAATGGAAGTTTTATAGGTTGGTGTAAAATCGCTTGGAGAAATGATTATGTTTTATTTTCATTCTTGCTATATTTGGTCCAATATTCTGTAAAAGTGTATCAAATATTGTATGTAATTATCAGAATTATCAAAATATGGGATTCCTTGTGGTAGAATATAAATTCTATAATAGCCTGTATGTTTGTTCATTTCAAGAATTGTGATAACCAGGAAACTGCGTTACTTTCATTATTTTATCCCTGTATTGTAAAATAGTCATCACTATATAATTTAGAAGTGTAAGGTATTTGGTCTTTTGTATAGCGTATTTGTAATCGAGTGTAATTGCTTACGTTTGGGAAAAATGTATCATTATGGTTTTCCCTAACATGAGTTCATTTGTTCTTCCATATTTTATACATATACAAAGTATAATTGCTTACGTTTGGGAAAGTTGTCTTATTATGGTTTTCCCTAACATGAATTCACATGTTCTAAATATTTCATTCATATACCCATTGGGTAGTTAAATACGTAATACATGTATAATTGTATCGATTTCATAGTGTTATTATTCAATGTGTAAGTTTCATAGTAGATACAAATGTAGTTTTATGAGTTGGAGTAAAATCACGTGGACGAATATGTTTTATTTGCATTCTTGGTTTGTTTGTTTGTTTTACCTGCAACTACTCGGTAATAATTAGCTAATTTCTTAGTTGCTTGGTAAATATAGACAGATCAATAAACAAAGATCCATTCCATGATCAAAGAGACAGCACCGAAACAACCACCCGTTCCAAATGAAGGTTATGTTATTGTATGTCATGTCATGTTCAGCCCGAACTATACAACTATATGCTGTATATATAGTGTAAAACGCTGTCTGTAAACTAAACAAAATTATATGAATGAATTTCGATGTAGATACAACAATGGAAGTTTTATAAGTTGGTGTAAAATTGATTCGCTTGGAGAAATGATTATGTTTTATGTTCATTCTTGCTATATTTGGTCCGATATTCTATAGAAGTTTATCAATTATTGTATGTAATTATCAGAATTATGAAAATATGGGATTCATTGTGGTGGCATATAAATTCTATTTAGCCTGTATGTTTGTTCATTTCAAGAATGTTGATAACCAGGAAACTACGTTTCTTTCATTATTTTATGCATAAAGTATATATCCCTGTATTGTAAAATAGTCATCACTATATAATTTAGAAGTGTAAGGTATTTGGTTTTTTGGAGCGTATTTGTAATCGAGTGTAATTGCTTACGTTTGGGAAAGTTGTCTTATTATGGTTTTCCCTAACATGAATTCACATGCTTTAAATGTTATGTACATATATACAGTGTAGTTACGTAATATCATTGTATCGAAGATTTCTCAGTGTTATTATCCAACGTGTGTGTTGCATAGTAGATACGGTACAACTGCAGTTTTATGTGTAGGAGTAAAATCACGTAGACGAATATGTCTTATTTACATTGTTTGTTTTACCTGACTACTCGGTAATTATTAGATTTTTGCTTGATTAAAATAGGCAGATTAATTGACAAAGATCCATTCCATGATCAAAGAGACAGCATGAAGCAACCACCGGTTCCAAATGAAGGTTTTGTTATGGTGTTTCACATGCAGTTGTAGAGTAAAACGCTGTCTCTAATAAAATGAAGACAAAAATTATACAGTTAAAATATAATTTACATACTGCTACATGATATATATGAATACCCGTTTGACAGTTATGTAGCATAGCCTTTTCTTATAGTACAATTTGTGAATATTAGTGAATGATTTCAACTTTGTTTAAATCTAAAAATACAAGAAATGTATACAATTAAATTTCCACATGCTGTATTAAGCGTTACATGAATTTGACTTTTATTATTGTTATCATCATTTTTATAATTATCGTTTTATTATAATCTTTCAGATTATCATTATTGTTATTATCATTATCAGTATCAGTAGCATTATCAGTATCGTTATTAATATTATTATTATTATTATTATTATTATTGTTGATGTTATTGATAATTATAACTCAGCCTTTCCTGTCATTGTATTATAAAATATATATATATATATATATTATTGTTTGATCTAATATGATAATATCTCGCATACAGGTATATACAAGATGTAAAACTGAAGTACTTTTATCACTGGTTGAGGGTACAGTTGTATTTTTAGTTTGTCCTGTATACGAAGGCAATGATATTTGTATTCAGATTTAACATTAAATGAAAGTAGATGTAGAAAGACAATAAGACTTTGTTAGCAGAATATGAAAAATGTTTTTGTAGAATATCTTATCTTATCAGCTGGTAGATTATAATAATGACAAACAAAGAATCGGAGTGATGGCGGTATAAAGAATTAGTGCCTGAACGCGTGACTTTTTATCAACGTTGCTTGAATTCGTCCATGTGTTATTTCTCTAATCCAAGTGTTTATTTCTCTCATGTGTCAGTTTTCTTTCTAAATAAAAGTGTCCATCACTCCAAGAGCAGCATCTGACAGACTCGTTATTTTGTGTGTTACAAAATACTTTAAAACACATTGTATATCTCTCTCTTTTCATTCATGTTGTTTGTTTATACCGCTTGCCTATTCCAGTACATATTTCTACAAGTTGTTCTTTCTGTCTTTACTCTCTCCCTCTCTCTTTTGTCTGTCTCTGCCCCTTCTCTTTCTCCCCCTCTCTCTCCCCCTCTCTATCTCTCTCTCTCCCGGAAGTCTCACAACTGTGCTTGTTACCATGGTTACTCAGTTGATCTAGATTGTGACTAAAGGGCTGATCAGACATAAGCAATAATGATTTGATAACAACATTTTGAACTGAAGGTACAACCACCCATCCATGAAGATGCTAAAATACACCACCTAAACACATTACATTACAATAACTCACAAACATGTATATACCTTTGATTCCAACGTCATATTAATATATTTAACTTTAATTCTTACTGGGGTTTTGAATAGCCCTTTATGATAATCTTATACCTTATCTGTGACAAACTGTGACATGTTGATAACAAGGAATACCCTTCCTCTTTTGATAAGCTTATCCAAAAATGAAGATCATTGCATGGAATTTTCAAAATGAGTGATCAAGCTTTCGATCACAAACACAAGACATCAGAAACATAACTGTATTATTGCTAACTTTATTACATCTCTCTCAAATGGCATCAAAATGTGTATAATCACGTAACAAAAATGAGCTTTAGTATAATTATACTCATTCGATTTGTAACACAGTCGTATACATCGAAAGTAGACTATTTTCAGACATTTCGCCCGAATTTAATACTTAGGAAAGATCATATGAGGTCATTTTGTCCGGCATATTCATAGTGATAATACTAATAATGCCTTTGCATAGCATACAATAAATAGTCTTATTACGTGATACATACAAATATTCAAAATCCTCTCTTGAGAGTAATGCCTGTAATGCGACAGGAATGAACACGGTGGGAAAAAGCCAATGGTAGCACGTAGAAAGCGAATTGGAATTATGACAAAAACCTATTTCAATGTATTTTTCTTTTTTCTTTAGACAACTGAGAGCAGTTCTTTATGCAAAATTTACAGACAATTAAATACAAAAGTACTTCTTATTCTATATGAAGACATGAACATGCATATAGATACTGTATTCTAAAACAAAATTACATTAACAAACTTTAAATTGTAGGTTAAAGATTGTTGCGACGTTGACAATTAATTCTTTTACTGAATTAAATCCTAAAGCTTGAAGTAAATCAACATCAATGGGAAATGGGTTCTGTACAATACAAGTGAACATTCTCATGAAACTCAATTCACCACTTAATGTCACAGGATTCTTTAAACAGTTACATCATAATAACATTATACGATCAATATTTTATTTACAATTTACGGTTAAAATAAATTAGTAAATTGTATTTAATCACATTGAAAAGTCCTTTCCTTCCATTTCCCCCTTAACTATAGATAATTGTATCAAATGTACGTTTATCTAGATGCAAAATGGTTTTTGTCATGCAAATGTTTTAAATGGGTAAACCTTATTTTTGACAAACAAAACCGTCATAAGGAAAACCACCACTCTGCTATTTGGAATTTCATGACAGATTTTAGGATGCCTTTATAAATTGTATTTGATCAAATAGAGTGAACCCAAGTAGACTCACGGTCAGACATGAGTCACTTAATTTCTGTCAAATCCAGTCTGGTTAAATTGAAAGTTAGCCAAATTACTACATGTTTAATCAATCCCAGTTGAAAGATGAATATAACTATGTATCTTAAATACACCCAGTTGATCAACAGACACAGTAATCTCGCCTGTTCATCTTCCCACGCTAATACATAATGTAGCAAGAGCAAAAGAAAGACTATTTCTTATTTATTTGTTACTATTTTATTTGCTGAACAATGTTATACAGAAGCGAGCAGCGAGGGTTTGAAGTCCACCCGCTTGCGCATTGCACGTCTACTGCCTTACTCATGAATAATTCATAAGGCAATAGGTCGGCAGGTACGAATACATACGGAGGAAGAGAAGGGCTAACTGGGGGCTTTGCTGGGCCCTGGACCAGGGATGAGGAGGGGGGAGGGGGGGGGGGCGAATTGAAGAATCGAATTGGTTTATTATAATCAACAACATGACATGCAGCTCAAGTCTGATATTGTCTGTTTTTACAAAGTATTCAGATATTTACATCATAATGGAAACATCAAAATACTACCAAAAAACATGACAAAAATAGGAATGGTAACATCAACTAGCAATATTCTAACATATTCAGAAGGAAAAATCAGAAAACAGTCCTATGGGCCTAAAAAGTGCCAAACTTTAAGATCAAATTTGTTCACAGCCAATCATAGGCAAGGATTTCAGTAGCTTATATCAGATATTCTACCTTGTCACTCATAATACGTGTTATGAACCAGGGTCCCAATGTAAGCCTGCTGTTATTCACATTCATATCATTTTATTCATGAAGTGCACTGGTGCCTATCAATTGTCATAATTTGTTCCTTCTTGCTCGATATACTTCTGCATTGTATGCATGCATGCATGTAAGTTGCTATTGAAATTGTATGTATGCAAACCAATGCATGAATGCCAACATGTGCAGTAGCAGAAGTTGGACCAGACGCCATTTTGATTGCATCTGATGCACACATTACTTCTTCGGTCAACGTTTTAATTATCGATAGAGTGTCTCCGTGGTCATCTTTCTTTGGGCAATTACATCACAAAGGTTAGAAAGCAGCTTATATGTTAATATTGGGTGATATATACTGTGTGTTGCTTTGATGAAATATGAGTAATGTGGAATATTAAACCCGGAAGTAGGATAAAAATTGTATGCTTAGAAACGACTGAATATTGGTAGACTATGACTGTATACTGAGGTACGGGGTATATTTAAAAGTTTGTAAGAGTAAGTTTTGGAGGCAGAACAATGAAAAATTAAGCAAGTTATAACACTTTTTAATGTGCATGAAGCGGAATGAAGCAGTATATATATTTTATTATTTTATTGAGGCTTCAAAGGAAAGTAATATGAAGAAGATACCCCTCTTCCCTCTCTCTCTCTCTCTCTCTCTCTCTCTCACTCTTCTCTTTCTTGGTCTTTCTCCCAATGATGATGTTGACGACGATGATGGTGATGATGATGATGGTCGATATAAGGCTATGTAATATTATTATATTTCTCAGACACCATTTTTATCTTCCCTTTCAATAATTCTTCTTCTGTCCCCTCCCCCCCCCCCCACGCTCTCTATTAATTCACCTCTCTCCCTCTCTCTCTCTCTCTCTCTCTCTCTCCTGCTCTCCTGGTTAAATTAAATCTACAGGTCAACACTCTGATCAGCATGGCTTCTGAATTCAGCTCTGAAAAGGGCGTCTGTGAAGGAGACGAGTGTGAGGCGAATACAGATCTGACTTTCTATGTGAAGGAGAAGAAGAAGCTCTGCCATGACTGCGCCTCCAAAAAGGAATGCTTCGGAAAAGCAAGAAAGGGTGGGCCTATTCTGTATTGTGAGAAACACGATAAACATATTGATTTGTATTGCAAAACACATGGCGTAGCTTTATGTGTTTCATGCGCTATGATAGATCATGTTGAAAAGCCTTGCGTGCGACAGGATATAGAGGATGCAATCATGGAATATAAAGCAAGACTCAATATTCTGAAGGAAAAGGCGATGGAGAAGTTACAGCAATGTCGAGTCCACGGAAAGCACATTAGTCAGTGTAGACAATCCGCAGACGAACATCTGCAAAGTATCAAAGATGACGTGGATTCCGTAATCGAAAAAGCGATTGCAAGAGACAAAGTCAGGGAACAGGAGGATGCTGCTAAAATCGACCAGGGTATTAATGGGGAAAACAGAAAACTCGAAGAAGAGATTCAAAAGATGCAGGATAAGATTCGAAAGAACAATAAGGAGAGAAAGAAGCGACATGATGAAAACAACACAAATGCAGAGAATAGACAAAAACCAATGAACAATAAACATCGCAATCTCTATGCTGACATTCAGAACATCGCGCAAGAGATCGAGAGAAAGATAGGCGAGTTGGAGAAATCATGGCAAGATGACACAAAAGCTACAGAGAATGCAAACCAGACACTTGACACAGTACTCGTAGACGATCAAAATATTGTCAAAGACGGCTATCGTGTGAATACATCAGTGAGTGATGAACTAAAAAAGCCACTGAATGAGGGTGAGGTGAAAGAAATCAATCGTGTTGTATCAGGTGTGAGGTTTGTGAAGGGTGCTGGGAGGGAGATGATGTATGATGGGAGGATTGATGGGTATGATGGGGATTTGAAGCTCATTGATACAATCAATGTCAGAGATAATATGAAATGGCCGGTCATTGTAGGATGCATAGATAAATGCAAAGTTATCCTCACAAATATGATACCAGGTAGTACACATTCATACATGTTAGATATCAACACTAAAGATACTCATAGAGTAATAAAAGGTAGTAATACATCATGGGTTGTGTCCTGTGCAGTGCTGAATGATGACAAGGTAGTATGCGGTAAAGTGAATACTGGCAGTACAGGAGACAGTTTGACAGGATGCATCAGTGTGTATGACAGACAGTGGAAGCTCATCAGTGACGTCACAATACCAATAAACACGACGGATAGTCACACATGGGTGTATGTTGCAGCTGACCAGGATGGGATGATCATCGCTGCTGAGGCGGGTCAGTCTAAGATATACGTCATCAACCCAGCTGATGGTAAGATTATCAATACTATCACGTGTAAAGAGAATATAAGGATGTGTGGTACGCTGTCGTCAGGTCATATCATCGCTCTACCCTACCTATTAGATCACAGAGCGCTCATCATTGACAGGGAGGGTGCTCAAAGGGAAATCCCCCACAATGATGACATCCTGAATGTGTGCGTTGATCCTAAGACAGACGATCTCTACGTTGTGACATCAGATGAGGATAACAAGACGTGTGTGATTGATCTGGTGATGAGTGAGGGTGATATGAAGAAGAGAAGAGTAGCATCATTCCCTCTATCAGCAAGACTGGTGGATAGAAAGTCCATGAAGAATCACCTTCTTTTGTCTCGATTGATGATGACGTCATCTGGGGAAATGATTGCGTGCGATAGAGACAACATTTTCGTGTTTAAAAGACTATTCAGCCTCTAAAACCAATGATTGACAAATTTGAGTTTGACTCCTATTTTTGCAACAAAAATACGACATGTATTTCATAATGTGCATGTACTCATAAACATCCAAATAAAATGAAGACAAATATCTTAACAGAATTTAGATTCGTTCAAATATATAGTTAGCGATAATTCTCTCTTCAAGTTTCCCTTCTATATCCGTCTTATTCAAACTCTTCCTATCCGTATCTTGATTATTGATTGATATTACGAGTGTGTTAAAGAAAATGTTACTCGGTGAGGGAAGGACTTAGGTAGTATTCTATAGACTCAGTGCATACACACTAAGAAAAAATGGTGCAACTATGCACCTTTAGGGGTTCAAACCGATGCAACAATAGCAGCACCTTTAGGGGTTAAATCCTGCACCCTTTTTAAAGGTGCAATCCTGCACCCTTTAAAAGGGTGCCAGATTGAACCTTTTAGGGGACATGTTAGTACTCTTTATGGTTCAATCCTGCACCTTTAGGGGTGCAAACTGATGCAACAATAGCAGCACCTTTAGGGGTTAAATCCTGCACCCTTTAAGGAGGGTGCCAGATTGCACCTTTTAGGAAACATGTTAGTACCCTTAATGGTTCAACCCCGCTCCTTTAGGGGTGCAAACCGATGCAATAGCAGCACCTTTACGGGTTCCGTCCTGCACTCTTTAAAAGGTGCAATCCTTCTCCCATACTCGAGGAATACTCGTGATATTTGCTCGTACACAAATACATATTAAACATGCATGTTGTTTATTGGTTAGTAATCATAATAATCAATGTATCTATTGCTAAAACATGAATGTAATTGTAACATGATCAGACAAAATAATCTATTTGTTTAATGATTACCGAAGGAAAATTCAAATCACAAAACTGATGTGCATTGTCATAATTTGTTTAACAAATCATGATAATTGTATTTTTTATGTGAACACGTGTAAAGTAATCATGAATATGCATGCAATATGCAAACTTATATTTTGCACCCTTTTTGGTCTAAAGGGTTCATTTTAGTGAGAAGGGTGCAAAATCTTATTTTGCACCCTATTTTGAACCCCTTTTCCTTCAAAAGGGTTCATTTTTAAGAAAAGGGTGCAAACTCTTATTTTGCACCCTTTTTTGCACCCTTTTTTCTTAGAGTGTAGGGAGAATCTTTGCCTCTGAAAATGTTGAGGGGTTGAGAGCATAGGACCGGTTGAGACTTGTATACCGGTCCATGTGCATTTAATTTAGAGTGTCCCGGGAACAACTAAATTTCTGGACAGGTTTTTAGTTCTTAAATCCTGGCTCAATATATTGAGGACGATCCCGATTTAAAGAGCATTAAATATAACGATTGAAATAGACATACTAAATATGCAGGCCATGTTGTTAAAATAGCTCAGAAAATTTAGAAACATTCGCGAAGTATCAACTTTACGTTCACATTGCAGTTTAAAGATACCCGAAGAGTGTCAACGAACCACCCCCTGGATTTACTCTTATATAAATGTTGCATGGCAAACTTCTTCATAAAATTTGCATTCAGAATGGCAGAAGGCCCTGAATAAAACATAACAAATATACTGAAAACCAAAGGCAAAATGCATTGTGTCTTGCTGTAATTAATTGTATTTCACCATCCAGTGTATTTCATCGGTAACATAAATACTGTAATTTACGATTTATTGTAAAAACATTATGCTTGATTGAAGGAGAAACCATTAATTTTAAGGAGATAAAATTGAGCGTAATTAACTTGATTACATGGCCATGGACTGATTATGAAAGGAAACTAATGTCAACAAAAATAAATATGAAAATCCATGGTGAGCTTTTGTTATTATAATGTAGGGAGTTTTGTAGTCAGACTAGCAGAAGTTCCTTGAGTCAATATTCCAGGAATCAAATTTCTTGGAATATTCGCTAGACAGTGTGACCTCGCCTATATTCAGCGCAAAAACTTTGAATAATTAGACCTACATACAAACAAAATTATATGATTGATGACAGAATTTATGAATAAACAACACGTCTGGATTGCCTTGATTATCAGTGATTTTAACTTATTGTGTAAATGTAATATAATTAGAATATAGCATTCTACACATTAAGAATAGTGTACGTGGTAGTTTTATCATGTTTTTTTAAAGGACAATAAAACAAAACATGCATGGTGGTTTACGTCTTCTATAATACCTTTTCTTGTACATAGCTTTTCTGTTTTTGCCATGCCGAAATCTTTTAACGGTATGCTATTTGAAATGATATCTACGGAACCATTTATGAACTTTCATGAAAACGTTACAAAGGAAACATAATAGAAGTCTTAACATTCTCGATTCACCGATCATGTTTGTATAAAGCCAGTCATTTGAATAGGAAACGATGAAACTTGAAACTTATGTTGTGAAAATGATATAAATGTTTAATATTTGAATCGTTATTGAATAAATAATGTAATTTTGCTTTGTTTTGTATATTCAATCGCCCGTTCCAAATGAAGGTTGTGTTATTGTATGTCATGTTCAGCCCGAATGTTACAACTATTTGCTGCATATAGTGTAAAACGCTGTCTGTAAAATAAATACAAATATATACGGTAGTGAAATGCTCATGTGTTACCATTGTATGTATGAATTTCGATGTAGATACAAAAATGGAAGTTTTATAAGTTGGAGTAAAACCGCTTGGAGAAATGATTTTATTCTTCTTCATATTTGGTTTATTCGTTCCGAAATTATGCTGTTAAGATTTATCACAAATACTAGATAAAGAGATTCCTTGTGGTAAAGCTTGAATTCTATGTGGACTTTATATTTGTTTATTCCAAGATTGATGATACCCATGTCCCTGTGTTACTTTCATTTTTCATTTTTTGTAAGGTATTTGGTCATTTATAGTGTAAATGTAATCAAGTGTAACTGCTTACGTTTGGGAAAGTTGTCTTATTATGGTTGTTATAATTCAATGTGTACGTTGCATAGTAGATACAAAATTTGTAGTTTTATGTGTTGGAGTAAAGTCAAGTAGACGAATATATATGTTTTATTTACATTGTTTGTTTCTTTGTTTTACCTGATTACTCGGTATTATTAGGTATTTTTAGTTGCTTGGTTAATATAGGCAGAATAATTGACAAAGATCCATTCCATGATCAAAGAGACAGCCTAAAACAACCACCCATTCCAAATGAAGGTTTTGTTATGGTGTGTCGCATGTTCAGCCCAAACTATATCAGTTGTATAGAGTAAAACGCTGTCTCTATAATTAAGTTAAAAATTATACAGTTTAAAATCAATGTACATACTGCTACATGATATATATGAATACCCGTTTGATTGTTA
This sequence comes from Strongylocentrotus droebachiensis, assembly GCA_035222895.1. Classification (NCBI taxonomy): domain Eukaryota; kingdom Metazoa; phylum Echinodermata; class Echinoidea; order Camarodonta; family Strongylocentrotidae; genus Strongylocentrotus; species Strongylocentrotus droebachiensis. The sequence continues at coordinate 3,944 of JAVYIG010009124.1, read as the reverse complement.
TATCATAGCCTCTTCTCATATAATTGATAATCATAACTCGGCCTTTCCTTTCATTGTATTATAATATATATCTATTATTGTTTGATCTAATATGATAATATTTCGCATACATGTATATACAAGATGTAAAACTGAAGTACTTTTATCACTGGTTAAGGGTTAAGTTGTATTTGTAGTTTGTCTTGTACGAAGGCAATGATATTTTTATTCATATTTAACATTCAATGAAAGTACATGTAGAAAGACAGTACAGCTTTGTAAGCAGAATATAACAACTGTATTTGTAGAATATCTCATCTTATCAGCTGGTAGATTATAATAATGGCAAACAAAGGATCGGAGTGATGGCGGTATAAAGAATTAATGCCTGAACGCATGACTTTCTAATATAAATATCAACGTTGGCTGAATTCGTCCATGTGCTATTACACAAGGAAATGTAATTCACTGCTACCTTTTATTTTGTTCATGTTTGAGAATGGTTTCTTCCTTTGTATATTCTTACCTTAACTTGTTTTCAGCTTGCATCCTAATGAAAGATTATCATATATTCAGACTTTTTCATACGATGGTTTCAGATTATGATTAACTCTTAATAAAAACCAAGAATTCGTGTTTTTGATTTGAACTATTTCTCTAATTCACTGTGTTTATTTCTCTCATGTCCTGTGTCAGTTTTCTTTCTTAATAAAAGTACCCATCACTCCAGAAGCAGCATCTGACAGACTCGTTATTTTTTGTGTTACAAAATATCTTTTTACACATCGTATACCTCTCTCTGTTCATTGATGTTTTTTGTTTATATGTCATACCGCTATGCCAGTACATAATTATTTCTACAACTTGTTCTTCCTGTCTTCCCTCTCTCCCTCTATTTTTCCCTGTTTCCCCCCTACCCTTTCATTCCCCCCCCCCCCTCTTCTCTCTCTCTCTACGTCTCTCTCTTTCTCTCCTGGAAGTTGAAAAACTGTACTTGTTATCATGGTTACTCAGTTGATCTAGATTGTGATGAAGAGTAGCCTATCCGGTATGCGTCGGGCTTTATGGCAAATATACTGATCGCGCTATGGAGACTGACATCGGAGCGGGCGTCGGCCCGAGCCCGCGCCGATGTCAGTCTCCATAACGCGATTACTATACTTGTAAAGCCCGACGCATATCGGATAGGCTAGATGAAGAGCTGTTCAGACATAAGCAATAATGATTTGATAACAAGATTTTGAACTGAAGGTACAACCATCCATCCATGAAGATGCTAACATACACCACCGCAACACATTACATTACAAAACTCAAATACATGTAAATACCTTTTATTGAAACGTCACAAATAAGCATTAACGCACTCAGGTCTGAACAGCCCTTTATGTATTCTTACCTTATCTGTGACAAACTGTAACACGTTGATTACAAGGAATAGCCTTCATCTTTCATCAACAAAATTAATATCATTGCATGGAATTTTCAAAATGAGAGACCAACTTTTATTACATCTCTCTTAAAATAATGGCATCAGAAATGTATAATCACGTAGCACAAAATATATTTAGTATACACTATTCGATCTGTTACATAATTTATATACAATGAAAGTAGACTTTTTTAAAACATTCCGCCGAAAAAGACTTTAAATTGTAGGTTAACGATTGTTGCGACGTTGACAATCAATTATTTTACTGAATTAAATGATTAAGCTGTAGTACTTAGATATGGCAATGGGTACTGGTACTGGTACAAGTGAAAATTCTCATGAAGTGAACCTCAATTAACCACTTAATCTCACAGGCTTTTTAAAACAGTAACATCATAATAAAATTATACGATCAATATTTTATTTAAAATTTATTAATAATTTAAAAATCAAGTGAAAGGTTATAAATCACATTGAAAAGTTAGTCTTCCATTTCCCCTTCTACATAATAATAGATAATTCATATACATCAAACGTACGTTTATCTAGATGCAAATGTGTTTTTGTCATGCCAATGTTAACTTCTAAATGGGTAAACCTTATTTTTGACAAACAAAACCATTGTAAGAAAAAGATATTCTAGAGGCCTCCACCACTCTGCTATTTGGAATTTCTAAGTAACTTGACTAATTTCATGACAAATGTTAGGATGCCTTTATACATTGTATTTGATCAAAATCTGGCGAACCCCCCCCCCCCCCCCCCCACACTCCGGGGTCGGAGGGACCGCATGCGTGTTCCCAAAATGTCCGGTAAAGGGGTACTTTTCACGCACCAAAGTCCGGCTCGTAGTACACAAAAAATCCGGCACGTGTTGACATTACACACCGGACGTAATTAGGGGGGTGTTTTCAAAAGGAGGGAACATGCATACGCGTACCCTAAATAACACTGAGTGGGGGGGGGGGGGGGGGGCGAAACCAAGTAGACTCACGGTCAGACATGAGTCACTTAATTTCTGTCAAATCCAGTCTGGTTAAATTGAAAGTTAGCAAAATTACTACATTACTACATTAAACCAATCCACTTGAAGGTGTTGAAGTAGAGGTGTTGTGGTCGAGTGGTCGAGTGGATACGTCGCCGGACTGCCGATCACAAGGTCCGCGGTTTGAGTCCCACCGCCGCACTATGTCCTTTGGCAAGACATTGATCTACATTTGCCACACTCCACCTAGGTGAAGTAAATGGGTACCTGGTAGGAATTTATTCCTTGAAACGCAGCGCGCGTAACAGCTGCACTGCTAAAGCCAGGGTAATTATGCTGCATTATTGTAGAGCGCTTAGAGACTTCTGCATAGGAAGTGTTAGGCGCTATATAAGCCATTAAAAAACGTCCTCTGGGCCCAGTCTTCATTGAACTTGTTATCAACAAGTGCCAAACTTTTGGGACAAATTTGTTCACAGCCAATCATACTATGCAAGGATTTCAGTAGCTTATACATGTTCTAGAAATTCTACCTTGTCACTCAAACGTGTTATGAACCAGGATCCCGATGTAATCCAATCCAATCCAAAAGATATTTGATATAGCGCCTTTTCCTTGCGGTTACAAAGCGCTGCTGTATATCATTTTATTCACGAAGTGCACTAGTGCCTATCAATATTATTGTCATAATGATTTCCTTCTTGCTTGCAGGGGCAGATCTAGGGGGGTTAGGGGGTTAAACCCCTTCCCCCTTGTGCTGCCCCCCTCCCCCCCCCCTCCCCCCCCCCCTCCCCCCCCCCCCCACTGAGCGAAATATTGGTCGGCACGATTTTCAAATTTCGCCCCCCCCCCCCCCCCTCTTCGAAAATCCCTGATCCGCCACTGGGTTAACTTCCCCTTAGCAAAAAGCTAGATCCGCCCCTGGCTTGCTATATACTTCCGCATTGTATGCATGCATGTAAGCTGCTATAGAAATTGTAGTTGTGCATGCATTAGTATGAAGTAGGACCAGACGCCATTTTCATGCACATCTGACGCACACATTACGGTTAGATATTGATGGTTGTTCTTCTAATTCTTCGGCCAACGTTTTAATCATCGAAAGAGTGTCTATGTGGTCAGCTTTATTTGGGAATTTACATCACATAGGTTAGAATAGTTTATACGTAAATATTGGGTGATATATATTGTGTGTTGCTTTGAAGGAATATGAATAATGTGGAATTTTAAACAAGGAAGTAGGTTATAAAATGTAAGATTAGAAACGACTGAATATTGTTAGACTTTATAGTACGGGGTATATTTACAAGTTTGTGAGAGTAAGTGTTCAAGGCAGACAAATTAAATTTTACAAAATAAATGTGCATGAAGCGGAATGAAGCAGTATATATATTTTATTATTTTATTGAGGCTACAAAGGAAAGTGATATGAAGTAGATACCCCTCTTCCCTCTCTCTCTCTCTCTCTCTCTCTCTCTCTCTTACTCAGCTCTTTCTTTGTCTTTCTCTCAATGATGATGTTGACGACGATGATGGTGATGATGATGA
>JAVYIG010009123.1:0-81762 GCA_035222895.1 Strongylocentrotus droebachiensis | reverse complement strand
CTCCCAGTGAGCTATGATGCTCCACACAAGACCAAGAGTTAGCTTGGAGTTGCCATCAACGATATCATTACTGCTAATATTCACCAAGCGTACCTGAAAATAACAAACAAGAGTATTACAATATCACAACCATAATCATAATAAATCATTGTCAACAACAGGGGAAAAAATACTTTCACAATTTCAGGGGCTACTTTTCAAGCTTGCTTGCATGAAAATAACACTCTTTAATTTGTTTTGCATTGAACTCTATGCAAACAAAATTGGGCTCTTTTTAGCATTTTGGGGGCTAAATCGCCTGAGCCCCCTTGTATTTTTTTCACTGATCAACAAGATTCTTTTTTGTCAAAGGTTGCCATCAAGCTAATGGAATATGTCCACACAAATACATTTGTGTAACGATCAATATTTCTAAGAGGTTGATCAAATATTAGCTGCCATGTCATGAAGTGAGGCAGGGCGGTAATTTCCCAAGAGCACATCAAAACATTTTTTCAGAGTGTACCGGTAAACAAATCAAATAATAATTACTTGAGCCTAATTTCTGAATCATATTGAAGCCAACAATTCTGTATTTATTATTAGATCTATATTATACTTAGTGATCATGATATTATGACTAAAGTAACAGCTATGTTAATAACTCATAAGGAGGTCTTGTGGGGAAGAAGATACTTGAAGCTATAATGTAAGTGGTAGACAAGGATGTCTCTTCCATAAACAGTCTAGAGTAGTTCTTATCAGCTAAACCATTTGAGAAAGATAACAGATACACAATACGGAGAGGGATCAGAGCAAATATGAGCATGTCGGCTTTTAATGGCAGGGTAGTAAATGACAAATTAATAAGGACAGGAGTTCTCAAAAGTACTGAACTAAAAAAAAGTACTTGGTACAATTTGCAGGGAAGTAAAGGAAGGGGCAGGAACATGAACAGAATGAGAGTGCAAAGGGGACAAGAGAGGGGCAGAAAAGGGAGTGGAAGAGATAAATATATGGCAATAAAAACAGAACAGAGTAAAGGAGAAGTTAACAAGAAAAAGAGCAAAATATATGAAATATATATAGGAGGCAAAAATGTGGGAGAACAAGAGAAACAGGGTGGAAGAGGGAAAGATGGGGAAGGAGAGAGAAAAATAAGAGAAATCTAAGAGAGAGAGAGAAATATATGTATGAGACAGAAATAAAGCAATAAAGGAAAATGAGCAGACAGCATAGGGGAGCAATGATAGAGACAAGGGGAGGGGGAGAAAATGTGGGAGAACGAGGGAGAGAGGGAGAGAGACAGGGTGGAAGAGGGAAAGATAAGGAAGGAGATAGATAAATAAGAGAGAAGGAGAGAAGGGAGGAAAGAGAGAGGAGAGAATGAAAGGAGGGAGGAGAGAGAGAGAGGAGAGAGTGGAGAGAGAGAGAGACAGAGAGAGACACAAAGAGAGAGAGAGAGACAGAGAGAGGGAGAGAGAGAGGGAGAGAGAGAGAGAGAAAGAAAGAGGGGGATCATTGAGGTAGCCTCATCTCAGCGTGATGGATTATAGAAGGGTAGAGAATGGGTCTGTGTTTACTAAACATTGCATCAGAGCGTGTCATTAATCATGATGGTGATGGTGACAGTCAGATCTCATGGCTATGTCACCACTATCAACAGGATGCTTTAAATGTGTTCACTCTACAAGTAGAATTAGTAGAAGTAGTAGTAGTAGCAGTGGTAGTAGTAGAAGTAGTAGAAGTAGTAGAAGTAGTAGAAGTAGTACATGTTAGTAGTAGAAGTAGTAGAAGTAGTAGTAGTAGCAGTTGTAGTAGTATAAGTAGTAGTAGAAGTAGTTGTAGTAGAAGTAGTAGAAGTAGTAGAAGTAGTAGAAGTAGAAGTAGTAGAAGTAGTAGAAGTAGTAGTAGTAGTAGAAGAAGTAGTAGTAGTAGAAGTAGTAGAAGTAGTAGAAGTAGAAGTAGTAGAAGTAGTAGAAGTAGTAGTAGTAGCAGTGGTAGTAGTAGAAGTAGTAGAAGTAGTAGTAGTAGAAGTAGTATAAGTAGTAGTAGCAGTTGTAGTAGTAGAAGTAGTAGTAGAAGTAGTAGTAGTAGTAGTAGAAGTAGTAGTAGTAGCAGTGGTAGTAGTAGAAGTAGTAGAAGTAGTAGAAGTAGTAGAAGTAGAAGAAGTATTAGTAGTAGCAGTGGTAGTAGAAGTAGTAGAAGTAGTAGAAGTAGTAGCAGCAGCAGGTGGCGGTAGAGGCAGCAGCAGCAGTAGTAGCAGTAGTAGAAGTAGTAGTAGTACATGTAGTATTAGTAGAAATATAAATTATTGGATAACTTGTTTAGCACAAGCCAAACTCACAAGGCTTAAATTCACAAAACTTGATTTTAGAGAAGTTTCATTTTGTGGACAGAAAATCCTAATAAATATTATTGTCCCTCATTACTTGCTCAGGACAAAGTAATGAGATAATCACCTCGTTTGAGAAAAAATAATAAGTTTTTCCTCCTTTATCCCATTCCACACTCACAACAATTAATGAATGCCTCTGATATAGCAATTAATCGGTTCAAAACAACATTAGGCCAGTAGTGGAAACAGGACCTATGGATAGTGAAAGCAGGGTTTCTGGCTTGCCACATGTGGCGACAGATCCGTCTTCATCATGCAGCTTATGTGTACACTGGATGAATCCAAATTAAGAAAGTCTATCTGCTATGTTACATGTATCAATGAAATCAGACTTGGGCAAAGATGCTCTGGAGATGGAGTTGGACTTGTTGATATATATTAATTTTGATCATCTAATAATAAGCATGGAAGATGCATTAGAGACTGGAGAGGTATCCTCTTCTTTGTTTCAAATGTAGCAAATATAAAATGTACTTTAATTTGGAGAGTCAAAATAATGTACTTATTTATTCAGGTATTGTACAGGGGTAACCGTAATCAACAGCAGAAAGCACATTGTTTGGGTCAGCTATACCATATTTCAAAGAGATGTCGGCATTGTACATATTGGTTTTCATTTTCATATCCTGACTAAGATCACATAAATATTAAAAAAGACGCATGTTGATCTTTTTGTTTGTACATGTAAATAACAGGGTTTATTTTTCATAGGTAGCCATAACTAACTGCACTCACACAAACAAAATCTGACCCAAACAAGAGGTGATCTACTGATCTGCTGCAGATCACGTGAAAATGAAAATAAATGCCTGGCCAAATGCTATCAGATTATTATTCATGACTTCACACATATACATTTCAATACGCCCATTTATTTCTTAACAAGGGACATCCACAAATAGCATCCTTTGCAAACCATCACGATTTCAACATAAAGCTCTATTGCCTCCAGACTGCAAGGCGAGCAAGCATTTCTATCTGAAACCGCTCAGCTCATGGGTGTACTGTCCGTGTGTTGATATAAGACATCAAAATCTGCGCTAGAATAAATATACCTCCTACGATCATGGCTGACCAGCCTATCATTGGCTTATCATACTGAGATGGTGGCCTCAAGACATCATTTTATGACCAAACTTTATATCAACAATTTCTTCTCCATATCTCCTTCAGCATGCCTTATTACATGCACAGTTATGAAGAGTCATGGTACAGTTTGCGGTGTGTAGAATACTGTAATACACTGCTTAATATTCAATTGGGATCTCGGGATATTTATAGACACTAGTATTTTATATCCTTCAAAAGCACTTCATATACAAATTTAGTGGATCAAAGTATTCTATTTTATGAATTACAATTTATAATGAAATATGAGTCAGTATTGAAATGTAATGATATTTCTGGTATATCCCCTTCATTGCTGATGTGATATGTTTCGGTGATCTTCGTCAATCACTTTCCCTTTTCACAATTAATAAATGATAAGGATAATAATGCTATAACTACATGTACATTATATCGTGGGTCTTGTAAGTGTATTGGTTAATGCAACTGAACGGTGCACTGGTACCTGGAAAAATATCAAATGTTATTTTCACATTCCTTTCCTTCTGTTATATGCTTTCTCTTTTTGCTGTTTCTCTACTTTTCAATTTCGTGCTTCCTCTTCCACATGATTTATCACCGTTTGTCTCTGTTCATCCGTTACCATTTATGCTAAGTCTATGTGCTGCTCTCTCTCTCCCTCTACATGTATCTTTATCTCTCACTCCCCCCTCCTCTCTCTCTCTCCCCCCCCCCCCCCTCTCTCTCTCCCTCTCTCTGTGTCTCTTTCACCTTCTTTCTCTATATTGTCCCCTCCTTCTTTCTCTAAATGTCTCTCCCTCTCCACCTATGTATCTTTATCTCTATCTTTCATTTACCTTTCTCCCCTACTATCTCCCATCCACCCCCTCTCTATCTTTTTCTACATGTATCTTTCTATAGCTCTCTCCCACACCGTTTCCATGTCATTCTCTCTCTCTCTCTCTCTTCATTCTTAGAGAATAGCACCAACGTCTTCAAGATAAATGTGTTCAACTGAAGCCTGTGAAAAACATTATTTATGGCTTCCTCTCACTCAGAACCCCATCCAGACAGCATTATGAAGATAGAACGCAAGGCAAGAGAGAAGCGGACAAGAAATACACACCTATTCCCCTAGAGAGCGGGGGAATCGAGTTCATGTTTTTTCAAAGCTATCCTGCAAGATTAAATGCAATTTGGGAAAGGACTAACCCAGAGCTTTGCATCAACTGCATGAAAAGCTGCATGTTTTAATAGCCCAGATGTGATATTTGCATTCCCCTACATCGGAAGGAATCCATTCCAGGCAGGGAGAGAATTGATACCTCCTAACAAACCGAGGCTATGCATGCTTAACCCAGCAACTACTGGATACTCTCATTGCATGCCATAGGCTCATGCACAACCCAGTCTCAATAGACCAACAGGTTAAAGGTAATACAAAGTTTTGGGAAATTTTGAAAATTGGGTGGATAGTGATTCTTTACAATTTTGATATATTTGGATGCCCCTGTGAATGTTTTAAAAGCACTAGAAAATTTAGCCCTAAAACACTTCTGCTTTCGAGAAAAATTGAATATAAAAATTTACCGGTGCTCCTGGTAAATTATGATAAATTAAAAATAGCGCCTACGGCCGTAAAATGGTAGCTGCGAACATGAAAATCTCAGAATAAGTAGTTGTGATATATAATTCACAAACGGGAATAGCTAATCGGTCGATTTTAGTCAAGAAACATCTGTTTATAGCTTAATTATTATCTTGACCTTGAGAGGGAGCTATACAACATAAAGAGTTTATTATTTATAATTTCATAACTTTAGACACGATTTCAACCGCGACAACGATCACTGAATATTGTAGGATCGCATATGCTTCCAATATGTTTATTTTAGGCCTGAGTCATGTCGGGATTTTCATAAACCGGGTCCCGACGGCCTTGCACCGATCGGGACCCGGTGTCCCGAAATCAGCTCGCAGGATTTGTCAATTGCCTCTATAAAAAGCGCATCATCAGTATGTCCCTTAAAAGTGACCTTTTTTATCAGTCAAATAAATCAACACATGCATACCTCGGCACAGATCGGTATATTCTTCCATTTGACATTATTTTTATCCATGATTGGCGATCTTTAGTGTCATTATCGTGCCTCTAAAAGTAAAAAAACTGGAGCAAAAATAGAAAGACAACGATCGAGCCGCCATTTTGATTCATGCAGGTTGAATAAATCGGGTCAGAAAACATTAATGTTTGAATAATAAAACGGATTTCTAAAAAGTACTCTTTTACAACATACCGATCGAATAATTTTTAAAAATAAAATGGATATTTTTTCTTCGATTTTGAACACCGCATGCTTCTTTTAAAAGCTAAAAATTACTTGGTAATCACAAGAAGTTTCGATACGGATAGCTGTTGCAAGGCAAGTTCAGACTAGTCTTGGAAAAATGCGCAGTGCTCCTTGTTAGCTGTAATGCGTGCCAGAACGAACCCAAACAAAGACGTGATCGTAACGAGAAAAAAAATCATTAAAAACTACGAGAGCACAATTGGAAAGACAACTACTGCTCAAAATTACGATAATCAGATAAATAACTTGGACAAAGAATTCAATAATCGCCCAAGAAATGCCAAAGAAATTGTGATAATCGAGGAGTAACTGGGTACATTTTTATCGCAAGGGGCTTGCTGCAAATACTCGAATCCTTTGTTATACTGCTTTTTACCGCAGAGGGCGTTATTTGGTTTCTAGCCTCGTGTTAGAACACGAGGCTAGAAACCAAATAACGTGTAATTCGGACATATCAGTAGTCAGTACCTATCGTAACTCCTTAAATATCACTATTTCTGTGGCTTTTCTTGGACAACTATTGTATTATTCCTCCAAGTTATGTATCTGCTTACGATAATTTTGAGTAGTTGTCTTTCCAATTGTGCTCTCGTAGTTTTTAATGATTTTTTCTCGCTACGATCACGTCTTTGTTTGGGTTCGTTCTGAAACGGATTACAGCTAACTACTAGGAGCACTGCGCATTTTTCCGAGACTAGTCTGAACTTGCCTTGCAACAGCTATCCGTATCGAAACTTCTTGTGATTACCAAGTAATTTTCAGCTTGTAAAAGAAGCATGCGGTGTTCAAAGTCAAAGAAATAATATCCATTTTGTCTTTAAAAAATTATTCGATCGGTATGTTGTAAAGAAGTACTTTTTAGAAAGCCGTTTTTTATTCAAACATTAATGTTTCTTTGAACCTGATTTATTAATCCTGCCGAGAGACCCGGCCAGTACAGTAGCTAGCTAGCAGCTGGCAACGAAAACCCGATGGGGCGAACTGCTTTGCAACCCATATTTATATCAGCAGTTCGGATTGATTCAGGATGAGCTAGAATATGATTGGTAACAATTAAATACTTAAGTTTCAAGGTGGAATGATTTTAGTGTTGTGCAAAACTGCAATTTCTTACATATTTCATAATTTTTTTCGGAGCGTCGATTCTCAAAAAACGAAACCGGGACCCGACGGCAACGGTCGGGTCCCGGTGTGATCGACCGTACCGACTCAAGCCTAGTTTATTTGAACCAAATTCATGACCCCATACCAAAATTTTGTATTACCTTTAAAGGCACACTGTCCTACTTGTAGCTACTTGCTCCCTCTATATAGAAAACTTCCCAAATTGGTGCCTGTTGGTCCCCCATGATCCTCTTTTTCTTATGTTAAATGAGAGCTGAGTTAATGAGATAGCCACCTGTCACGGTGACCTCGATGGCTCGCTGTGTGGTCTAATCCCTTCTAGCTGCAGTAGTAACGCCTACCTTTAAGAAGACAGACCTGTAGGGTGTGAGTTAGGCTTGTTTCTCAAGAATTAGGCCATAGGATAACCCATGGAAACATTGAAATCTCTGTCTTGTATCTGCTTGGAGCCATAACTGAAAAATTCATGATCCACCTAGAAAAGGGGATGCAAATGTCTGAAATTCATGATCGGCCTAGATCAGGGAATGAAAATTAAGGGCTAAAACAATTGAACCTTCTGTGCCACAAATATTGGGTAGAGAGAGAGAGACAATTAAGGATAAAAAATTATTCTTACCTTGTTTTGATGCAATACTTGTAAAGCTCTGTTGACGTTGTTCAGTTGATGCACTCGCATAAAACCTCGCTCTCGTTTCTAAAGAGAAACCAAAAAGGATAACAAGGATAAACTTTGTATTTATATATTTTTGTAGAAGGGTGTATGAAGTCACCTATAAGAATACTGGAATGGATTTTTTGAAGGACCACATATGTACTTTGGTTTATATTGCTGGATCCTTGACTCTGTCATTAAGTGCACATTAATGTTCTTTCAATATTTGGAAATTAGACATATTATTAGCCTTTACACTAATGTCAAGTTCAACCTGGCTCACAAATAAAATAATGTGAGTATTTTCCACTTGTACCTTTTGTTTTATTTTCCAATCATCAGCATAATATAATATAATTTTTCACCAACTTCATCACATTTTTCCTTGACAATAAAAAATATGTCAGGAATCTTTTATTTCTCCTCTTTTATTTCATGTGTAAATCATAAAAATCAGTCAATAGTAAATAGTCCATTCACTCAATTGGAAAGTTGATGATCAAAGTCATTACATATTCATAAACAAAACCGGTGAAGCAGGATTGGAAATATAATATAGGACTTTTGAGGTTTGACTGTAATAACATATATGATGTCTCATATGTTAATGACATCATAAAACATTTCTTTATACAACTTTTTTATAAATCATCTGTTTGGAGCAAGAAGGGCACTAACTCTGTGTTAAGGTACCTCCTGAAAGGGCTATCAAACTGAGTGCCCAACCAGCAAATTCAATATCAAACAATTTGTCTATCTAGAGCCAAAAGGGTGTTAATTGTGTGTAAAATGCAAACAGATGGATTCTTATACTACTGCCTTAAAGATGAAGTTGAGTTCTGGTCATGCGATTGCATTGTGAAAGAAACGGTGTGGAACCGACCAGAAAAGGTTGATCATCTAGCATATAAGAATTTGTGTGTATTGCAAGGTTCTGGAATCATCAAAATTATAAGAAATTTGGCCAAGTCTTGGTAAAGTTACAAACACTGTACACAGAGAGATGTATATGGGACTACACGAACACGTGGCGTAAAAAGCCGGCCCCCCCGATTTTTACGATGTTACATGCATATTTAGAATATGAAGGCATTTGAAGAGCCATGCTTTTCAGGGAACATGTCTTATCTGATGTTCTTCCACACTTGCATAATAAGAATGAGTAACGCTCACAAATTATTTTTCACCTCTTCCCAGAACTCAACCTTCTCTTTAACCACCAAGCTACTGCCCCACGTACATCATTGCATCAAAGCAATGCTATAAATAGGGTGTTGTATAAGTGGTTCAATAATGTATTCATTACCATATTGAATTTCAATGTTTAGGGACAAAGACAGAATAATGGATGGCAAGCATCTTGGGAGGTACTAACTTCACATCTACCGAAGATGAGCATTTTAAAGAGAAGGTTGAGTTCTTGGAAGAGGTGAAAAATAATTTGTGAGTGTTATCATTGTTATTATGAAGTGTGGAAGAACATCAGATAAAACATGTTCCCTGAAAAGCATGGCTCTTCAAATGCCTTCATATTCTAAATATGTCATGTAACATCGTAAAAATCGACAGATTTTTACGCCACGTGTTCGTGTAGTCCCATATACATCTTTTTGTGTACAGTGCATATAACTTTACCAAGACTTGGCCAAATTTCTTATCATTTTGATGATTCCAGAACCTTGCAATACACACAAATACTCAATGCTAGATGATCAACCTTTTCTGGTCGATTCCACACCGTTTCTTTCACAATGCAATCGCATGACCAGAACTCACCTTTATCTTTAAATTCTGCAAATCATCTGTTTGAAGCCAGAAGGGTGTTAACTCCTATCATTTCACACAGAGTTAACCCCTTCAGACTCCAAACAGACAAATTGCCTTCCTGGCTCTCAGTAGATGTCACATTTGTTCACCTACTGAAGATAAGTCTGACCAGCGAGAGCTATAGAAGGGTGTTACTATATTACTTTACAGACAGCCAATTCTCTTTTGGCTCTCAGCAGACATTTATTTATGACTTCTCTCATCTCTAACTTTTGTTTTTGAACATGCTCTCTTCTCCATCCCTCTACTATCTCTCTCATTTCATACCATTTCCACATTCAAAGATAATTGTATTCAATAACAAGAATGCAGACTAAATTCCAGAACCAGCCCTACTTTTGTGGGTTGGAAACTGCGGGAGGGGAGAGGAGGGGGGGGGGGTATTTTCTAGAAAGTAAAAATGCAGTTACATATTTCTCTCAAGTTTTCTTCTTCTTTGGAGGTCAACATATCAACATGTTAATCCTTGGGTAAACAGCTGCACCTGTTTTGAGCATGAATGACAAATCCATGTATAAACCTGTACAGTGCACATAATATGAACTCCTTCAATCTAAATCATGGCTGTACAAACTTTGCTCTGCCCCAAGTTCAGGCTCAGCTTATATCAGAGTAACATTCCACAAAGGATTGAAATCTCTATATTGAAAAGAAGTTTTAAAAAATATCCCAATTCGTTCATTGTTTTGCGTCTGTTTTCTCTTTCTGATCTTAATCTTACTCTCCCTCTCTCTCTCTCTCTCTCTCTCTCCTTTTCTCTCTCTCTCTCTTTCTCTCTCTCTCGCTGCCTTTCTCTTTTTTTATGATCAATTTTTTCCTCATCTTGTTCCACCTCTCCCCTTCCCCTGATTCTCCAGTTTCTATTCTTCCTCCTTTCTCTTCAACTTCTTTCTTCTCCTCTTTTCACTTCATGTCTGTCTATCTGTAGCTCCTCAAATGTGTCTGTGTTTTCAATTTCAATTTCTCACTCAACATAAGTCCATGCTCTCTCTCTCTTTCCCTCTCTCTCTCTCTCTCTGTCCCTCTCTCTCTCTCTCTCTCTCTCTTTATTACACATTGATGTGACAATATAGCCTTGTTCAGACCAGCTGTTTTTTAGAAAACTGATGAGGTCAATAAAATATGAAATGAGCCCAGAAAATTGAAGGTTGTTTAAAATACATCTTCTAGAAAACTTTGATTTCATTTCCATAAGATAAGTAATGTGAACTGATATTGATACCCTTCATTTTTAGTGCTTAATAAGTATTGCATCAAGATCAGAATATATACGGGAAATATCCAAGTTAAATTTGATAGCCTATAATGGCTTTATGAGCGATAGTTTCATTGGCTATTGCACTTGAATATTGCATTTCATACCAGCGTTCAGCAAAATCTAGCAATATAAATACAGAACCATTTTAATAGATTTATCAATAGTGATAATGAATAAGGAAATGATGATGATGGTGATGACGTTGACGTCAACAACGATAAGGAAAATTTCTCTATGTACTATCTGCTAGAAAATCACATTCTTAAAGAAAAGGTTGAGTTCTGGGAAGAGGTTAAAAATAATTTGTGAGCGTTATCATTGTTATTGTGCACGTGTGGAAGAACATTAGATAACAAATGTTCCCTGATGAGCATGTCTCTTCAAATGTTTTAATATTCTTAATATGGCATGCAAGTATGTTTGTGTAGTCCCATATACATATTTCTGTGTACAGTGCTTGTACCTTTACCAAGACTGTGCCAATTTTTGTTATCATTTTGATAATTCCAGAACCTTGCAGTACACACCAATACTTATATACGAGATGATCAACCTTTTCTGTTCGATTCCACACCGTTTCTTTCACGATGCAATCACATGACCAGAACTCAACTTTATCTTAAAAGGAATATAGCTGACACATAATCTCAAGCCCCCCCCCCCCCCCCTCGAAAAACTAGAAATAGCAAGCTGACCCTGAGAAAAAGAAAAGAAATGTGTGTTGAGCGGACACAGTCAGGATGCTAGAGAAATGCAGCTGCTTCTTAGTATCAAGGTTGCTTCACACCAAATATAATGTTGGTAAATGGTTTTATGCTAACAAAAAATCCATGGTTCATATATAGCCAGGTGAAAGAACTTAATAGATCTGAAGAAAATAAATATATATTCACAAATTGTGCACGTCTGGATAGTATTCTTATTAAATTAGAAGTCAGGTGAAACAAGTTGGTGCTACAAGTTTGGCGAGCTGACAATCCCGATATTAGAACCTCACTGTATATAGCACTGCCTTCTTTCTGCAAGCAGGGAACATTATAAGTATCCCTATACACTCATTGAAATCAACTTCCATTTTGAGTGGGTATTTTGAATTCTAAATGCAAAACAACAAAAAACCTTTGTATCAATGAAAGTATCAACATGTGAACATTGATTGATTGGTTTAAGTGTGTACTCGGTTTTCCCTCTCACCTGTCCTTTCACACTAGAATTATTTCCTAACTGAAAACAAACCCAATTACATAGGGCAAAAAATCCACCATGTCAATAAAAATGTGATGTTTGAATCTTATTATTAGCCTGCAGAATGAATAGCTTTATTGATTGGATACATAATATAGATTTATTCTTTCAAAAATTACTCATACTTCAAATGTTCATCAATATTTCTCATTGAAAATGAAAAAGTTACTAACTTTCCTTGGCGTGTGAACAGGCCTATTGATTGGCATTCATAATACGCTTTTCTTCCTCTCACCTGTCGCTTCACAGTAGATATAAGTCTGTACATTCACATACCATACATGTATGCTCAGTTGATTTGTGTAATGTGAGAATAGCGGAGGAGGCGAAGTGTTGTTACAATGCTCACACTCGCTGAGAACCAGAAGGGTACTAACCAATACCACTCCATATAGAGTTAACATCCTTCTGCCACTAAGCAGATTATATTTACAGTTTGGTGGGATATGTTCAGATGACTGTTATATCACGCCCACGAAAGGAAGAACTAATTTGATTTCCTGTAATATGAATGATGTTAAAATGCAATCAATAATACTGATTAATCATGAATGCTCACTCCACATGAGGCAATTGATGTAAACGTATCAACATTATTCCACGTATTGAAAGTGCTGGCTATAGTGCCAAGTAGGGGGTATATCATGATAAAAAGACATTTTGTCAGATTTGAAGCAAATTGCCCCAATTCAAACAAAGTCTTATCACTATTTCACCTCATAAAGATATATATACCACTATCTTTTTTTCTTCAAACAAGCAGAGCATTTTCTCATGTATAAGGTGCAAAATGAAAGATGTCTACACATTTGTGGATGTACATGTAGTTCTTCGATCATTTCCAATTGGTTTTAAAATAAATATGTACATCATCATTTGAAACCTATCTTAGTATCGCATGATCCAGACTTTCCTCTGTTTTAGAGAATGGAATAGCAAATTTCGAGCAAGAAGGATGGTAAAACTCAAGAATTATGAAACATCATATACTGGGTTCACACAAAGTACAATGATGCCCTTCTAGTAATGCAGAAATGGGTCAAGACACCTTGTCACCTGGCTTCAGTGTACATGTATATGTGTTTTACAAATTTCAAGATGAAGTTATCAGCATCCCCTTGCTTCATGCTAAATTCAGGCTTTTTTTTTACATTCTTAGAAGATAGGTATTTTGAGTGTACATTGAATCTGCACCTGTAATGGTTTCTCTACGATGTATCCATGCTTTTTTATATGGATCACAATATGTTGTGGTGGAAGATGAATTGTATGTTTGAACGTTTGAATCCCAGCAATTGCAATGATCTTGTTACCATGGTAAGAATATATGCAGAAGATAATATTATGATGTGCTCTGGCAGCTTTAGATATGACGAGTAGTATTTTCTTAAATGTTGATACACATTATTAAGCCAGACTCAATCTCTGCATACTTGCCCCACACCCAATCATGAATATGAAACAAACCCTGCACAAATCAGTGATACATGTCCCCTGCTGAAGGTAAGAAGGGGGTAAACTCTGTGTCAAATAATAGGAGTTATCACCCTTCTGGTTCTCAACAAAATAGTACATGTTCTTCCTGAAACCACAGAGCTTAGAACTCCGAGTTCAAACACACGCCCTACTAGTAAGAATAAACTGACAGAAATCGGACATAGGATGGAGTAAGTGTTCAAGGAAAAAATGTTTTACCGATTCTATATATACATGTTCTACCAAGGAGCTTCTCCGAACTAAAACATAGATGTGAGAATAACTGACAGAAACCATACAGAGAGTTCAGAGACAGGACAAAGCTCGGAATGATTTTCGGGAGGAAATGTGACATACAGCATGTTGGTGTTAACCCCATCTCTGTGCGCTAGGACTAATCCGATTGATTAAGGATTTGCAAACATCAGAAGGGAGAGATTCTAACCAGCTTTACAAATACCAGCTGGGAATGCTGGATGACAGATGGAATTGAAGATGAAGATGAGGAGGACAGGCAGGAATTGAAGGAAAGAAGGAGGAGAAGGAAAGAAGGGGTAGAAGTATAAATGGCTAGAGAAAAATAGAGAAAGAGAAATTGTAAATTGAAATTTTCATAGCAATTTGAAAGGTTTGATAGCTTTGTGATAGATCAAGGAGGAATGCCAGGTGACAGGAAACAATTCAGAAGAGGAGAAGGGGTGTGGAGGCCGACAGGATGAAAAGGAAGAGAAGAAGGAGGAATAAGGCAGTCGTATCAGTGGAAAAGGTTAAGGACATTCATAGAACTAGAAGGATTGCAAAATGAATTTTATAAAAACAAGCCAGAATTCAAAAGAGATGGGGGGAGGACGAGATAGTGGTGGAGGAGGAGGAGGGGAGGGTGAGGAGAAAGAGGAGGAGGAGGAAGAGAAGGAAGAGGGAATCAGTATTGGTAAGATAGATAGAAGAGTCAGATAAATTCTGAATTGAAATGTATTACTAAAGAAAATACAAATAAAGAAGAACTTAAAATGAGTGCCAGTGTGATAGAAGATTGAAAGATGAGCAAAGGTAAAAGTTGGTGACAAAGATGGGAGGAGGAAGATAAGGAGGAGGAGGACAAGTATATAACAAACAGATGAAAGAAAAAGTGAAAGGAGTGATGATTTGGAGCCAATTGGAGGTACACATGTAGATCAAGTGGGAATGCCGATAACGATTGGAATTCGAGAAGGGGATGAGGAGGAGGAAGAGGAATAGAAGGAGGAGGAGGAGGAAGACAGGGGTCTCAGTATGAGTAGGTCCAGAAAATCACAGAACTGTTCGAGAAATTGGGAATCACTACTTCTAAAGAAAAAGACAAAATCAACATCTACAAGCAGAAATAAATCCAAAAGGACATTGAAGATGATCTTCTGATTTGGTTAAACTGCCAAAGGCACACCATCCCACCCAATAAATATACAAAGAGTAGTGAACAGGAGAAGAAAACTCAACCTGACCTCCCAAATGAATTGATAATTTGAAACAGCATATGGTTGAAGCCATCAGACTACAGCCGTGACACAAACTGATCTGAGAGAAATACCCTCAGATTACTGGTGTCAGAGCCCATTCCCTCCAACCAGATGCCCGGTGCTACATCTAGGTTTGAGAGAATAGCTCGAAAATAGCACAAAAATAGGGTCACAGTTTTGTAAATCTACCCAAGTGTCTCACAAATTTGATCATGATATATCGAGTTCCGGTATGGGTACAAAATTATTAATTAACCCATAGTTCATACTCTTCAGCTATTTTCTTGTCATATTTCAAATACAAGGGCATTTGAAGAGTAATCCTTTTCAGAGGACATTTCAACTATGATATTCTCCCAAACTGACAACAAAAAACAATGAGAATGCTCATATGTATTATTTACCACCATTACAAGATCTCAACCTTCTCTTTATAAAAGTAAGTTTGAGATGATCATTCATGCTTGATAGAGCAGCGTGAAGTGAATCAGGTCCGCTGTGATGTGGTTGATGGAGTATGAAATACAGAGTGATGCTATTAGGATACAGACTCCCTACATCTACAGGTAACTATTAATATAGATGTGATGGGAATACAAGTTCATTTATTCATGAGTTGGAGCAGCCTTGCTTCATGACTATCGGCAAGGGGTAACTGATGTAGTAGGCACGTATCTAGTAAGATAAATGTATAACCTAACCGATGTTTATTCAGCTTGCTCAATGACTTAACCTGCACAATTGTATGCCAAGTAATTTCATAACCAGTTACATATTTTTGATTACAACATTTATTTTTCTGAGCAGTAGAATGATCATGACCTTAAAGTAAGTTGCACATAATCATGTTAGCAGTATAAGCAGCACACTCAATACATCAAGAAATGCATGGCAGAGTAAAAACAAGATCGTTTGGGTATTCTGAGGATGTTCGTTGCCCAGAGTGACATATCGTGTATCAGCTCAAGATACAGGTGTGTGTGCTTCACGAGGGGAGAGGGAGAAGGAAAGGAGAGGGGAGAAGGAAAGGAGAGGGGAGGAGGATGGAGAGGGGGAAGAAAGGAAGGGGGGTAATAACAGCTGTTATCAAACCAGCTCTAAATCAATTTGAACTTGGTACTTCAAGAAGGGAACCTAGCTGTGCAACTTTAGTGCTAATATAATAAAATATCTCAACAGGCACAACAGCACTATCTACATATATTTTCATCATGATTTTAATATTCATTTTCCTTGCAGTAGATTGATTTCGATCTAAAAGATAATAATGCATATGATAAGGTGTGGGCTCGAGCCCAAAACTCAGCAGAGTTGCAAAGAAATTATGCATGCATGTTAAGAACGTGATCAGCAAGGAGCATCCGAGAGTAAAATTAGGATCCATTTTGTATTCTGAGGATGTTCGTTGCCTAAAGCAATATACAGTCTATCCCTGATCAGTTTGCAATACAGGTGTGTATGCTTCATAAGGAGGAGGAGGAGGAGGGAAGGGAGGAAAGATACATGCTTAAATCATCTCATATTATTCAATTCTATCACTAGGCATCTTACAAGTACGTCATTTACAACTTCAATACATGTAAATGTGTTTTCAATTGTTTTCAAAGTTTGCTTCACTATTGCAGTAAAACAATGAGCTCTGAAAACATCATCATACATACAGGCCTATATGACATCAATGGTTACAAAACAACATGTAATTAATACCTGTAGAATCAATGTGAGCATGACCTTGTATTTGACATTGAGGGGGACAGGCAAAGGAAGACCCTGACTATAGGCCTCCAATACAATTCTGTCTCACAAAATATCTATCAAAGATCAATAAGAGAATCTTTTTAACTAACACAAGTGGCATGCGTAAACATGTTAAAGGCCTTCAATTTACATGTATGTACAAAAACAATCAAATCTTCATCCCTTATTTGCTTAACTCATACTTTTGAAGTAAATATATCTCCCAAAAAAAATATTTGACAAGTAATGTGAGAATAATTGCCTTAATTAAAAATCAGACTCTATGTTCCTAAATTAAGAGCACTGTAAAAATATGTACACTTTTATATAGTGCCAGTCATATTTTGGGCACTATTATAATTAGGCATTATATTGCTAAACTTCTGCATTCAGAATTTGAGAAATCCAGTATAAAGAAAGTAAGAAACAGACATTACATGTGCCTTCATATTAAAATGTGCCAGGTGATTTCAACTACATCTTATATAAGGTGAAAATGGGGATTCCAAGTAATGCCATCAAGGTCTAATATTGAGCAACTTTCCATATTATGATAGAAAAATGAATTTCAAATTAAAAAAATATAAAAACGTTTTTCCTATCAATCATTCATCAAATTCATAAAAAATTGTATTTTAAATAGCTTTGTATAAACAGACAAGTACATGTACATGTATATGTTGTTCCTAACCAAAGTATATACAATTCAATATTTCATGAATTTGATTATGGTTTATAGAAAACTTAAATGTGGTGAAAGTACCTCATATTAGTATAATAATTTCATGAATTTGCATACTTTTATCAAAAGGTCTATGATATTTTTTATCAAAAATAGAAAATTCTCTTGAAATGTCATTCCATAACGCACGATATTGATTTCTACCTCCTTGATGAACAAATGAAAACAAGCCCCTGAAACTCAAGTGTAAATAGAGTGATGAATAAATCCTGAATGTATTTATATCTATCTCAAAGCTAGGCTGAATGTCAAGGCTCTTCTTACATTCCATGAATAAACCATCTTCTTCTTCTGCTACTCCGCTGCAGGAAAACAAGTGCCACTAGGTTTGATTTCAGTAGCCCTAAATGATCAAGCATTAAACTCACTTGTGTTGTGAAGAGAAAGAATGGTTCAGTTTCTATTATAGAAGATCGTTAATTCTGTGATGATTATGAGTTAAAGATAAAGGTGAGTTCTGGTAATGCGATTGCGTTGTAAAAGAAAAGGTGGGGAATGGATCAGAAAAAGTTGATCATGTAGCATGCAAGTATTGGTGTGCACTGCAAGGTTCTGGAGTCATCAAAATCATAATAAATTTGGCCCAGTCTTGGTAAAGTAACAAGCACTCTGTACACAGAAAGATGTATATGGGACTACACAAATGGTGTCGGGGCTAGCTTACCTTGATTTCCTTATCTTTCTATGCTCATTACTCAGCCAGTATACATTTTCTTCCAAAATTGTTTGGCGCATGACATCAATTTGTAATCTTGAACATTCAGTGTAAGTTTTGTTTGATTCTGTGAGAATTTTTTTAATTTTTTTTTACCAGAACTCAAGTTTATATCCAGTCAGTATGAACTAAAAACTTATTGAACTCGCTAACAAGAAGTGGGGTAGACATTTAAGCATGTCCATGTAGTGTAGTACAAGCTGTGGGAGGGGAGCAGCTTTGTAAAATGACACTTGTTGATGATTTACTTATTGTGTGGTGCCATATTTTAGCTAAAACATTCAAAGGTGTCTATCTACATACATGTATCTACTGAAATAGTTTTAGTTTTGAGGCATGATTTACAAGTGAGAGTCTATTTCATGAACAAAAGAACGAGTTTACTTCAAGAACTAATCATACCCATCCAAAAGTTAAGTCAGAACTAAAATACCCATCTAAAAGTAAATACCGGTACAGAACTTTAAATACGGTACTATCAAAAATAGATGGATGATGAGAATAGGTCAAAAAAGTTGTAGGTGACTTCCAATAGTGTTGAAGAGAATTAATTCAGCAGACTGTGGTGAGCAGCAGAACCTAATCTAATCTACTGCTTTCTAAAATTGCTCAATTGCAGCCAATCAGGAGAAAAACGGGATAGGATTTCAAACAATGAAGAGTGACAGACAGCAATTTTGAAAATAAAATATTTTTCTGTGAACTAATTTTGTTCTGACCACATGAATGATGAATGTGTACAAAATAGGTGGTTAACATAGCCTTAAAGGGATAGTTGAGTTCTGTTGCAGAGGGCGCTACACAAAATAACTTTTTTGTGAGATAATTAAAAAAATGAGTATCAAACTTGAAACAAACATACTATTTAAATGACAAATCATCTTTGTTTGATCAAAATCGGTTCTGAGACGGCTGAAATATCCATAAATATAACAATTTCTAATATTTGTGTACCTCCACAAATATTTGATAAGTTGAACCAGCCGTTGAAAAAAAGAAATAGCACCTTATACGATACATTTTAGCCAATGCCGATGTTGGCATTTTGTTGGCTTCGTGTTGGTTAGTATACGCTCAACCAGCTGGCCTGTGTATTATTATAATTAATCAATTAATTAATTAACGATCAACATATTTTTTTTGGAAAATTGAGCCGAATGAGTAAGATCATATTGGCTAAATTTCACTCATTTTGGGGTCTAAAATTACCTTCATAGCAATTTTAGGTCCTAAAAGGGCATTAAAAATGTCATAAATAAGAATAAGAGCATTAAAGGGATCGTTTAACAATGTTAAATCTGAGATACACGGCCCTACATGTTATCAGTGTCTGTGATATGGTGTAATATTGAAGCCCTAAAAAAATTGCGCTTCAAATGATCAAGAAGTGCCTAAAAAAAGTAAAAACCTTTGAGTGACCGGTTTTACCATACTCGTTTTCCCCAATAGACTGTAGTGTTATGAAAACCGTCAGGCGAACGGTTTTCAAAATTTGTAATTCCAATCATAAATATCTTGATAATCAGACAGGCGATCGGCTTGTAAAAGTCATGGGGTTCCTGACTGACCTAAAGGTTTATAATTATCATTGCATCATGAGCTAAATCCAGAATTTTGTTTCAGAATCTGAGACAAAGTTACCGGATCCCTTTAAGCATGCGCACTCGGTCTGAAACAAGAACTCAATTATCCCTTTAACCCATTGTCTACTGGAACTAAGCAATCCCTATATTAAGTCTATGGAAAAGAGAGAATATAGTGGTGAATGGGGTAAATAAGGGGGATCGTAGGTTATATATGGCACATGTGTTCTTGTTAACAATGTCCTTCCATCAATCCATGGTATAATTTAAGGCACAAATTCCTTTCTAAAGAAAAGAGTCCAGGAACGGATCTGATACTTGTGTATATCATCTGTCCAGAGCAAGTTCTAACTGTGTATTCAAGTACATGGATATGAGTTAATGTCCTTCTGGAACCTAACATGTTGCCTTCTTCTCCCCAGCTTTTCAGTGGTCAGCCTTTCAGGGGTCAGCTTTTCAGGGGTCAGCCTTTCAGGGGTCACATTAACATCATCCAGATCATCATCACGGGGGGACCAATGTAACTGGATTTCCTGGATCCAGGATATCAATATACATGTAGTTCTCTTTACAAAATGATGATAACTCGCAAGTCCAGCTTAACAACAGTCAGTTGAATCATGCAAAACGACCTCTTGACCTCTTTCATTTGTGACAAACAACAACAGATATACAAGAATCTTTAATGTAGTTCTCTTTACAAAATGATGATAACTTACAAAGTCCAGCTCCACAACAGTCAGTTGAATCATGCAAAATTAATATTGACCTTTTCCATTTGTGACAAACAAAAAAGGAGATAGGAAAGAATCTGTAATTGTAGAAATTTCTGGCAACATTATATGATCACTGATCTTAGTATATATATCAAACACACTTCTACATATGTACATACAGTATGGTATATGAAACTGAATTAAACTTACTAATTTTTCTCCGCTGAGTACTTCAAGTAGCGCAAGAAGGATTGATCCATCTCGTAGGTCTGAATATAAGTCCTGAATTGGGGGCTTGGATTCCTAAAAGAAGAGAAAAGATTTATCATTTCAAAATAAACCTGAAAAATAACTTACTAAAAGTCTTTTTCGAAGGGCAAGTAATAAAATTGCAAATGGTTTCATGAACTGACATAGAGGCATAGGAAAGGCATTGCACTTTAAATGCCAGTTAACAAAAACAGTAAAGACATGTTAAACCTTGCGCTCATCACTGAAATAAAAGACTTTTTATTTTAGTACCATTTAGTGAATTAGATTACGGTACATGTTATACAAATAAATTATAGGCAGTAAATGAGCTGAGAGGTTAGTAACTCTTACAGACCCATTTTCACTGCAGTAGTACAATGTAAATGTGCTTTGTTACAGTAAGAAAAATAAAATATGAACTCTCTATACATGTGGAATAATATCATTGAAGTAATGTGATACAACGATTCCTGCATATATATCCAGATTTGTTACAATTTTCTTAACTTGCAACAAAAAAGAATGATTTTATGGAGTGATATCCTAGTAGTCATATACATACTGAATCACTTTACCTCATCTGTTTAAACAAAAAAATTACAAGAAAGATTGCATATCTTTTGTCTTAAAGTACCAAACCTCTATACATGTAGGAACCGACTTCCAAGATTGACTAAATTTGAGCCTCCTTTGATCTCAAAGAATGCTCTCAGAACTTTGAAAGATTGGGTGCCTCAAAGATTCATTATTGCTTAAAAGTATCTTGGTAACATGATCTCACAGTAGCATTCAAGTCTGAATAGTCATGTCTACTGCTGGAATTTAATTTCATTAAAATGAAGTGATGCAACAAACCCCTGAAATGTCTCAATTGAGGCATTCTGTTACATACCTATAGAATGCTAATAGTAGTAGCACATTTAGGAGGAGAACTCAGAAATTGGATCCGATTTAAGAGTAGTGGTTATAAGAATTGGAGCCTTGTGGGGGGGGGGGTGTGACTTGACATGAGCAAAATTCATAGTTTTAATATGTGACTTGTCACATAAAAATGAGACAGAAGTCACATTTTTTAAAACTCTTTTTTTCTGATTGATTCTGATTCTACGTTTATTTGATAAATAGCTCAGCTCTAGAAGGAGTATTAGAGAAGATAATAGCTTTTAATTTGTGAGAGGAAAAGAGATTTAGAATTCTTTTTTTAAACGCTTCCAAAGTTTGACTTTGGCTTTGTCTTCAAGTAGTAGTAGAAAAAGGCCCTAAGCAAATAGCTTTCTTGAGCACGGGACTTCGCTATAAACTGTCCGCAAGAATAGAAGAGCTTCATACTGAAAGATGGAAGACAAAAACACACAATTTTTTTCCTTCTATTTCAACCCTTTCTAGCTATCTTTTTTACTCACTTTTTTCCTACAGGATATTTCACTAAACATTAAAAATCTGAGAAATTTTCTTCTCTTTTTTAATTCACAAAAGTTTGATATTTGTCATGATTTCCCCCAATTTTCTCAAGTTTTAGCCCAGCGACTTGTGTCTTAATTTTTTGTGATGGGTTACATGATAGACTGCGGTGAGACAGAAGCCCTTGGCTTTGGCTCCACGATGACAATGAACAGTATATGCCGTCATAGTGACTAGAAATACATCCTGAGGAGCCATTGAGATGTGTACATGTATGCGATAAACATAAAACTGTACATACTACTTACACATCTACTGAAGACAAGTCTAATATTAACCGGGTGTACACAACAACAAAAACAACATTACTATCATCAACAACAACATCATCATCTATTCTACAACAACATCAAAAACATCAACAACAACAAAAACAACAACATCATCATTTATCATCTACAACAACATCAAAAATATCAACAACAATTAAAACAGCAGCAAAAATAAAAAACAACAACGTCTACAACAGATGGCATTATTTAACCCATACTGTGCCAGTCTTTTAAATAAATTTATCATAACATTTCATTTAAAGTGTTGAAATTGGACTTGAAATAATATTTATGTTGTCATTTTCAAATTGGACCTAAAATCTATTTAACACAAATAAGCTCCATAATGGGTTATCTGTTCGTCTTTCATCAGTATTTCTGCTGTATTCCAAAATGCACTAAATATATTTCTTCGGGTATCACGCTTTAGTGGATGGATGGAGGATTCACATACATGTACGTCTATGAAATGTTTGTTTTAGCTATAGAAGAGTAATTTATAAGCATATACAGTGAAATGCAAAAATATTATCTAGCAATTGTAAATTGACTGCAAGACAAAACTTTTGAAAAAAAGTCTTCTCTTTATAAGTCCCTTGAAGAAAGATTGTATTGAGAAAACAAATATAGCTCAACATGGTAACATGGTATCAATTGGAAGTGGACATTTAAGCTCCATTAGATTTGGTTTTGCCAATACCGGTCAATAGTCACTGTGTTCAGCTCAACTTGTTTTTCTTCATACGTACACCATACTTGAAGATAGGTTTAGGAAACATTAATCTTCTAATTGAGTTGCACAGTGTGCTTGCTATGATTCAATTGACTGTGACAACACTGACACTTTAGGTATCTCTACGCTCATCTCTTTCTCCATCTTCTCTCTCTTTGTCTCTCTGTCTGTGTTCCTCTCTTTCTCTCTCTCTTTCTCCTTCTCCCTATCCATCTTATGTCTCTTTCTCTTTCTTGCTATCTCAACTCAAATGCTTTCTTACTTGATATCTCTTTCCCTCTATCGCTATCCATCTCTGTATCTTTCTTTCACTCTCACACTCCTATTATGTTGCTTCATATTTCTGTTCAAGTTTCTTTATTATCCTCCTTTGTGCTTGTTTGACATTATCTACATGTAGGGTGTATGCATTTATCTTTCTACTCGTCTGTTCGTTTGTCTATGCTTCTCTCTGTCTCTTCCTGTAGCAGTATATTTCAATCCACTCTCACCCTGAATCCTTTTTGGGGGGCATTCTTTTTTTCTAGATGCATTTCTCTCCTTCTTTATACTCTAAGCATATACGTCTTTGCTTCATATCCCTCTCTCTCTCTCTCTCTCTCTCTCTCTCTCTCTCTGGATCTTTCTTTTCCTCCGTACCTACTCTCTCACACAACATTCCGACTCCCTTTCAATCTCCATCTTCCTTTCCTCCCCTTCTCCTGGCTCTCATTCTGACAGACCTGCACAACTAATTGAGTGACGACATGAACAGTTAACAAAATCATGATTATATGCGAGTGGTCACGAATGGGGCATGCCTGCACATACATAGTCACAGTGCAGGAATGAATGCCCCACATTCTTCACTCATACATTCATATATGTTTACCTTACAAAGTGCATTCTGCTATGTCAATGTTATTAACTTCACTAATGATATCTACGACAGTGTTTCAGATCGGCAAATACCCATGCTCACAAAACATACTGCTTGCTTGGCTAAATAATGAAATAATCATTACATAAAACAGGACAACATGCAGCAGGTAAAAGATGGGTGGGGACAAAATAAAATCTTGTAGGATCTTGTGACAATGCTAGGGCAGAACCAAGGTGGGTAGCACTGGATTTATACTGGAACCGGAAATAAATTAACATTTTCATTACAAGATAAATTATTTGGTTTAAGAGGTTCAAAGAATTATGCATTGAGTATGAGTTTGGATAATACATTACTTCAAAAACGAAAAGTATATTGCAGATTCAAATTGTAGAAATAATAAATTCACAAGAAAACGGTTTCAATTCAGGAATTTGTTCACATAAAATGATATTTTTCTGTATTTTGTTTTCTTTTCATAAATATCAGAAATGAATTATTGAAGATTTGTTAGTTTTCTGTTAACTCAACAGTTCAACAATACTTGTATCTTGAGTAGCCAATTTTATTTATGTTATAGAGTGTACATGTAAATTATCTTGAATATATATTTGTTAATTTGTTTCAAATGGAAATCAATAAAATCCCTGTGGAGGGAAAAATATGGAAGGAAAACAAATGTGGAACGATACGATGCTCCTAGATTGATGACTTTTGTATAAAGGCTGTTCTTTCCCTTCATTTTCTTTCACCAGGACTCTTCTTCTCTTCTTTTTGTGTTTGATCTCTTTTTCTTCTTCTTCTTCTTCTACTTTAATTACCCAATCCTTCTTCTTGATCTTCTGTTCTGTATTTCTGCCTCCTTCCTCTCTATACATCATTATACCTTATTCTTCCTTCTCCCTTTCAGCTTCTCTGTTTTTACATTGATCCTCTATGGATAAATTTTTCTCAATAATTGGGCGCCACTTTTATTTTATGCAGCATGCAAAGCGCATGTGTCAATATCGTGGAGTTTATGTCAGCATTGAGAAAGAAAAAAAACAGTCTTGTAATTGGGATTATTTTTTTAAAGGTTTTTTACTGTGATTATGTATGTACATGTAAGGAATCAACAAAAAATCCCTCACAGATTATCCTGTCCAGGTACATACATACGTGTACATATGTATTCCTTTCCAGGTTATAAATTCTCATGTTTCAAATACATGACAAACAGAATATATTCAACTCAAATCTTAGATCTACCTGTCAATGAACATTCTAAATCAAATACTTAGTATCTATCTCCAAATCACTACTTGTTTGTTCTTCTTTCAGTACTTAACTTCTATTTCAAATCTAAAAACAAAGCCCAGAAATACAAATCCCAGAAGAGTAGACTATTCTTACATGTAAGACATCTTAAAATGCAATCTGACATAACTGATCTGCTTGATGTGTATGGGTGCCAGGACGGCATCACAACCATTGCTAGAAAGCCCCCACTGTATATGAAAGACGATATTAGCTCTTGCTCTCCTGGTGCTCATCAGACTTCTGAGATGTTTCTGATTGCTATAAATAAACTCGTCCAGGGTATGGGGGTACTGCTATTACAGGTGGATGCTTACAAGACAAATCAGTCAGCTGAATTCAGATTTGGCTCTGCGTAAGACAATATTCCTCTGCATAATGCATAATTCCCCTCAAATGGACATTTTCTCATGTGTCCGAAAGGAGCACATCATGCAATTTGTTCTGTCAGTGGGTTATGGTGCAAACGATTGGTATTCAATTTGGGGTACAAAGCAAATATTTAATATTGATAGAATGTTATAAAGGATCAAATTCTTGTTAGATGACACAATGTTCACAGGCATGTACATGTAGGGAATTTGACATTTTGAAATCAATCTTAAATGGCTAGGGCAGCATGATTGTTAGAAGAAAAAAAAGACATATACACAAGTATGCTCCATCTAAAAAAGGAATCTGTCTGTAAGAGTATTGTCATTCATGGCAGGTTTGAAGCAATGGCTTATGACACATTCAAATAGAAAAAACAAATTGTTTACCTTTCACTATATTTCAAATATTTGTAACAATAACTCTGCTCATGAGTGACAGGATTCCTAAAAATCCACAAATACCATCATAGTGAAATATATTTTAAAAACATATTGGATTTAAAAGTATAAATTATCTGAGCAAATACCTAAGCCCTTTCAGACTAGCAGCATAATACAACAGATTTCACTTCTCCATAATGTGTGAATGTAGGAATTCTTTTTTTCTTCATAAAATCAACAACTCAAGATATGTTTTTCTAGAAAAGCAGCTTCAATACAAGAATGTGTAGATAATCTGTATTTAAAACTCTTGCTTAAAAACTAACAACAAAAAAGCATCAACAAAACTGTGTTTTGACCTCCATTCTGTAACACTAGAAAAGACTCCATCGTTGGTTGTCTATATGTAAATCTTTATTATAACTGTGAATTCTGGATCAATACAGACCATTCACACTAGAGAGATAAAAATGCTCTAATATAAACAAATTAAAAAAAAAAGTATAACCAAAGCATCGAGGACAAAACATATAACATGGAAATAAAATATTGTTCTAACTGGTCACACAAAGTCGTACTCAGGAATACAGTTCTTGTACATCTAGATTTAACTGCAACATGTACATGTATATTGTACAGTCGTATATTATGGTCCTGTGACAATTGTTCTGTGGTAAATTCCTACATTAAAGGTAATACAAAGTTTTGGGATGGGGTCATGAATTTGGTTCAAATGAACATATTGGAAGCATATGCGATTTAACAATATTCAAATGATCGTTGTCGCGGTTGAAATCAAGTCTAAAATGATGCAATTGTAAATAATAAACTCTTTATGTTTTATAGCGCCCTCGCAAGACTGATATTAAAAGATCAGAATAATTACAGACCCATCTCTGTTATACCATTAGTAATGAAACTTATGGAACGTGCTGTACATGAACAGTTGCAATCCTTCTTCGTAGAACATAATATGCTAGTACCACAACAGTCTGGGTTCCGTAAGGGACACAGTACAGATACAGTACTAACGTACTTCACTGATTATATCCTCAGGAGAATGGATGGAGGATGCCTTACCGGTGTGGTCTTTATTGATTTTCGCAAAGCGTTTGACTCTGTAAATCATAAAATATTGCTTGGCAAATTAAAGTACTATGGTGTAAAAAATGTTGAACTGGCTTGGTTTGAGGATTACCTGATGAATCGTAGGCAGAGAACTGTCATAGGGGAAAATAAATCTGAATGGGGCCAAGTAAAATCAGGGGTCCCTCAAGGATCTATCTTAGGCCCCCTTCTTTTTACTATCATGGTCAACGATCTCCCACATGTTATAACTAAATCTCAAATCATGCTTTATGCCGATGATGCAATTATTTTCTACAGTAGCAGAAGCCCACTAGAAATTGAGAGTATCCTAAACTCAGAACTCAAAAAGATACAAGCCTGGGTGCAGACAAACAAACTAGCTATAAATCCGGTTAAAACACAGTTTATGCTCTTTGGATCATCACAGAAACTAGCTAATCTTTCACAACCAATCAAATTATTTTTAGACAATCAACTACTTTCTCAAGTAGACACCTACAAATATTTGGGTGTCTGGTTAGACCCAACTTTAAGTTGGAAAGAACATGTAAGACATACAAGCAAGAAGATTGCATCAAGGATTGCACTTCTAAGTCGCGCTAAAAGATTTTTGCCTCTAGACAGTTTGAAGCTACTTGCGAACTCATTGGTAATGCCTCTGTTTGATTACTGCTCCACTGCTTGGTCAAACTGTCCACACAATACAAAAGTCATATTAATAAACCAACACAAAAGGATGGCCAGAATTATTCTTGGGGCACATCAACTCACACCCACTGTTCAAGTCTTCCGCCGACTTCACTGGGTATCGGTAGAAAAGAGGTGGACGTTTCATAAATGCAAAATGATGTATCATGTACTGAATAACTTTGGTCCTTCTTACCTGTCGAACATACTTATAAGATCCCAGACTCTCCACAATCACAACACCCGGAATGCAACCAATTTTGGACTAGCATTACCTCTGTCACGAACAAAGATGGGTAAACTAGCTTTTTCTCATGAAGGCGCAGCATTGTGGAACCAACTCCCTTTTTGTGTTAGACAGGCCCAATCAAAACATTCATTTGCAAATCTATATTGGAGAACATTGCGTTTGTGATTATTTTTAATTCATTTTTTGGTACTAAGTGTCAAAATTTAGTGGGAGTGGCTCCTATTAATGTATTCCACTCTCATGAATATTTGTCCTTTCCCTTGTATGTAAAAGTTTATTCCTGATGTGTATATGCTTACATTATTATTGATCTATTTGATAGGATAAGCATAAACTCATATTGTATCAGCTGGACAAATATTGCTTTGTTGTATATTATCGGGTTATATAATAACTATAAACAAAACAAACAAATAACCCTGATATATATAAAATCATGTATACGTTTTTTAACACTGTTTGTTATTCATGTATTTGTAACCATTTTGTGTGTACAGGGCCTCTCAGAAAAACAGTATTTATACTGAGAGAGTTACCCTGTCTAAATAAAACGAATAAATAAATAAATAAATAAAAAAGCTTTAAAACAATGTATCTTGATTACAAATGACTGATTTGCTATTCCCGTTTGGAAATTGTATATCAGAACTGCATATTCTGAGATGGTCATGGTCGCAGCTACGATGGAATGGCCTTAGGCGCTATTTGAAATATTTGAAATTTACTGGGAGCACCAGTAAATTTTGATTATTCAATTTTCTCGAAAGCAGAAGTGATTTAGGGGCTAAATTTTCTAGTGCTTATCAATACATCTAAATAGGCATCTAACAATATCAAAATGTTAAAGAATTACTATCCATCCAATTTTAAAAATTTCCCAAAAATTTGCATTACCTTTAACCGATTTCCTAAATTAAACCCTGGACCCAACGCTTGCAACCCTAAGCCTGACCCTATACGTTTGATGACATGAATCCCAGAGCAAATGTTAGATCCTGATTTTCAAAATAAAGTTCTTATAATACGAGGGAGAAATGTCTGAACCTCTGCTGTGCTTTAAAGATGAAGTTGAGTTCTGGTCATGCGATTGCATTGTGAAAGAAACGGTGTGGAATCGACCAGGAAAGGTTGATCATCTAGCATATAAGAATTTGTGTGTATTGCAAGGTACTGAAATCATCAAAATGATAAGAAATTTGGCCAAGTCTTGGTAAAGTTACAAACACTGTACACAGAAATATGTATATGGGACTACACGAACACATGGCGTAAAAATCCAACCCCCGAGTTTTACGATGTTACATGACATATCTAGAATATGAAGGCCATGCTTTTCAGGTACATGTAACATGTCTTATCTGATGTTCTTCCACACTTGCATAATAAGAATGATAACGCTCATAAATTATTTTTCACCTCTTCCCAGAACTCAACCTTCTCTTTAAAGAGATGGTTCATTAGGCGTGTCTGCATCTCGAGATTGCCAAATATCCAGCTATTTGAATTATCCCGATCGCAAACTATCCAGCTTATTTGCGTCTTCATTAGACCGAAGTAGCAAATTAGCTGGATAGTTGGTCGGGATAATATCCCAAGATATCTCGGTCTAGTTTGCGGTTTTCCGTGTTTACTCGAGGTCAGTGGTTGCGAGGTCAGCGCTGAGCGGTATAGATCGCATGTGCGAACCGGAAATCGTTGTGCATGATGGGATCGGGATAATTGACTCCGTACTTCGGTCTAATGAAGACGGTCGCAAACTATCCCGCTAGTTCGGAAATAGAAGGATATTTTGCAAACTAGACCGAGATATCTTGGGATATTATCCCGACCAACTATCCAGCTAATTTGCCACTTCGGTCTAATGAAGACGCAAATAGCTGGATAGTTTCGATCGGGATAGTTCAAAATAGCTGGATATTTGGCAATCTCGAGATAGTGCAGACACGCCTACTGAAATGTGGTAAATGGGCAAATTACACCTCTACAGATTGCTGAGAACATTAACAAAATGAGCAAAGATCATTTGAAGCCCTCACTGTTGTGAGGAATAAATTAAATGCAATTTTGTTACCCTTTCCTGAACCCACTCGCAAAGTGAATTGACGGCGTTATTTTACATGCGAAACTATGACGTCACAATATGAACAACCTACATCACACATTCGGGACAATGTTGGATACCCATTGCAATTTTGAGATATGGGTTTAACGTTGTTTGTATATTTACCGCCAATGGTGATATTTCCTCTATTTTTGGCATTTTGAATGAGATACACTGAATAAATGATATTTTCTACAAATTGTGTTCGATTTTTATATTTTTTTCCGTCACATTTGAGCATAAAAATCGGAAAACTAATCACATATTCTGAGGGCACTTCAGCGTCTGGGAAGGCAAAGAACATTTTGCATACTGACCTCATGACTCTTTTGGAGTAAAGTAGGCGACAAATTTACAAAGGATTGTCCAGATATTCATTACAAAAATGTGTGAGTAGGCTGATTAATTTACATTTTTGATAAATTAAGTCGTAGGACCTGATAAACCGAGAGAAACAGTCCGGTTCGCGATTCACGGCTAGCTCGAGCGCCGGGCTACGGGCTAGGCTGGCTAGCAAGCTGCGCTAGATGTGATGCACGCATACTACGTACGTGCGATATTGCACACACAGAGTACGCACGCACAGCTACTAGCTACGGGAAACTTGAACGCTACATACATCGACGATATATTCACTCGCTTTTTGGAAGTTATATACCATTTATCTAGACTAAAGTCAGATTAAGAACCAAAACCATGCCATGGAGGAGCCTTCTTCTATCTCCTCAAAACTCAAATCAAGTATGTTTTCGTCCATATATCCATATTTCCAGGGGATTTTGATGAAGGTAAATAGCGTTAGGTATAAATCGGTACGGTACTCGAGAGTCAATGCAATACATGTGAATAGCACGCAAACTACATCTCGCACCGTCGTCAATCATTTCAGCTGAGCGGCCCGCTGTTCATATTGTGTCGTCACTTCAAAAATCAGCTGACTTACAATGTTTTCGGGGCGTTGAGTGGGTTGATTTTTCGTCAAGTTCAATCAACTTTTATAAATTTCGCTCAAATGTAAAAGTTGCACAAATGTAATGATTTTACTCAGTGTAATGTTTCGATTGCCAAATTCAGTCAAGTTTGAAATCAATAAACCATCTCTTTAAGCCATTCACACAAGCAAAATCTGATTTTAAGTATTAATCATACCAAACGTTATTCCTTCCAGTGTGAACAGGTGTAGTGATGCCATTATAATGGGAAAAATCCATTAGTGACCCTTCATTGTATAAAGCAAGGATGAGCATTGTAGATCTCTTGAAAGTCATTAAATGAAATGGGAAAGAATTCCATTCAAGATTTATATGGTATCCTCCACAAAGACTGTAACCTTCTTCTTCAGTCAACTGCTCTTACAGCAGAGGCCTTCAAAAACATTTGAACAGACAAAATGCCCTGTGTGGAGGTAGGATCTCTATGAAAACCAGTTTGGACATGGCTGTCTGCCACATACAGTGATTTTAATAATAATAATAATAACAATCTTTTAGTCCACTCCAAATTTTATATCGAAATGAAAATTCTTTTTGCCCAATTGATTGGGAGCCCGGCAGCCACTGAGCAGCGCCAGATCGACGTTGCTCTATCCCTTATTGTTGAACGCCAAACAAGGTAGCAGCAACTCCCATCTTTTAACGTCTTTTGGTATGACGCGGCCGGGGATCGAACCCACGACCTCCCGGTTGTGAGGATGACGCTTTACTGACTGAGCCAACGCTCCGGTTGCAACTTTACTTCAAAATATTGAACAAATGTTCAAATTTGGGGATGTGAACATTCATCATTTGTTCTTTGATATATGTCCATTAATCATTTAGGACAAAATAAAGTACTTCCCAGGTGGGGACCACGGAACTGAAGAATGTTGAGGCTTGGCCCATGGTCTAATGTAGGTGTTACATTGCAGAGTTTATTCAATAAATATAGAAATATATTATGAATGAAAGAATGAATGGATGAAAAAAGAAATGAATGACTGGGCCTATGAAGAAATACATTTCTATAAAAACGATTGAGGGAAGAAAAAATGAATGTTCTTGGTTTGCTTTTTACAAATGTGTACACGTATCAACTGATGGTGATCAACACTAGCACTAGCCATAAGGGTATTAACATATAACCTTACACAAACAGAGTGATGCCCTTCTGGGTCTAAACAAATGAAATGTGAGGTAACACCTTGGGCATACTCGCATGCTGGGGACCTTATATCTGGACAAGTCAACAATTACCATGGCAACCCATTCTTTCCATGAAACAAGAAATAATTGACATTGATAAATGGATCCTTACCTGGACTAGTTGTGCATTAACCCACTTGCTGAAGGTTTTCTTTTGAATATCTCCTCGTTCATCTGAAAAAGATAGAAGAGAAAGTAAAAATAATTAGAAATGATTCAAGTAATATGATAAAAATCAAAATCACATTTGATGGCAATGCACTATCAAGGAGTAACATGTACATCAACCTGAAATCTGAAGATATCTGGAGAATCTCATTCAACCATACATTCAAATTTTATTCATCTAACTCAAACACCATAATTGTTACTGCAAAAAGCTGATGGACTGGCAAGCATGCACATGAACCATTAAAAACTTCCCATCATTTTCTCACACATATCTTCCAATTGGAAAAAGATGTGAACATATTATATCTATGAAAATCCATATATCCCTTTGCATCTGTGCACCTAATATGTTCTGGTCTTTCTGAAGTTATGGTGAAAAGTGGCTGTTTTTGTTAATATACTTCTGACTACCATATCAGGGCAAACATGTAGGGCACCACACAATCTTTTTAAATCTGAAATCTTTGGGGGCTGATGCATGCATGAGCCACCTGATTTTTTTCAATTATGGGTGTCAAGAGTTGTGGACCTTGTTCTGTCGAGCCTTGACGAAGGTTTGAACTATTTGTATTATATTGCTATAGCCTTTAACTAAATAATACCTGCAGGTGCGGCTTTAAAATTTGAGAGCTATACAATTCTCTCAAGTGGTCAGTTTCCTGACCACGAGTAAAAGCACAGGGTCTATCATTGTCCAGACCATAGACTGACCAACCAACGATTGAGGGTTAGCGGAAATTACTTTCACACCTCCTTCAACAAACAATCCTCCTTCAACTGGTGCTTGAGGGTTTACTAGGTGATTAATAAGGGTAATCATTAATCCTCTTTACAGCTTTATGGGAGTACTCACAATAAAAGCTAGTGTATGTTTCAGCAACAAAAAGGAAAATCTAAAGATTATGTAATAGATAATAAAGGACAAAGTTGAAGAGGGTACTGCAAAATAAGACTTGATAACATTTGTTTTTAATTATTCAATATCATTTTTCCTTGCTAAACACAAAGGTGATTAATTCCTTAAATTGTATGGTGAGTACTACTATTTTTACCTTTCTAAGTTAAAACCATGTCATAGTCTCACAGCATTATCAAAGGTACAATACATGTACATGTAGTTAATTCTAATTAAGCAAGGATGGATTAGATTAGCAGGATAATGAAATAGACAAAATAACAACCATGGTAATTAACAACAACAAAAGAGGAAAATAGGGATAAAAGAGTGGAAAGAAGCCAAGCCCCCCCCCCCCCCCCCCCCCTCTCCTCCGACCCCCCACTTGATATAATTTCAATTCAATAGCAATACACACATGTTTACGCACATGTTTACAAGCATTTCTACAACAGTCCAATTTGTTCATGTTGATGTAATGCTGTGTACAAAAGCTCACTTTCAATCAAAATTACTGCTGCACATTCTGAATAGCAGCAGTTTTCCTCTCTCCAGAATACAAAAGCAATCAAATGTGGTTTCTAGAAAATCAATCAGGTTGGGACAAAGGAAAGTATGAAAAGGGACCTCAAATTGACCAGACAAAATGAGAAATGAAAAAAGAGGAACAGTGGGAGGGGAATGGGGGTCTATTGAAGGGGAAAGGAGATCTATTGATGGGGGTGAATGATGAAAGAAAGACTATTTCACGCACTTTTAGACATGGCAAGCACACATTGGTGGACCAGCACATATGGGTTTCATACTTTACATGCAGAAATTCTCATTATGTGGTTTTTACACTCCCTGCACAAGTTAATGCAAATTTTGTACGCAAAAGTGACAAATATAAAACACACTTCTATGCATTTTGATTACAAGCGGTATTTAGGGTGCTTTTTTTATGGAAGCCAGTGATACTTATTTTAAATATACAAAATATCTTGTTTCACAAGTAATAAGTTGGCTATTTTTTCAATAAAATCTCATCCCTAAGATAAGTAAACCATCACACGAGGGCCCACACACAATCACAGGTATCAAACAAAATACATGGGAGCAGTGAGCTATTTAGCTCTCAAAAGCTCAAAAAATAATCAGGTGAATTGAAAAGGAGCTCTACTGAAAGACAATAACGTATTTTAGCGAAGCATGATCATACAATACCAAAGAACTCACAAGAACAGAAGGTATTTTTAAACTGCTCACAGGCGATGGATTTACTGTAACCATGGACCTACTTGTAACTCTGACAAATTGGTTAAATCCAAATAATTTTGTTAATTTTCCCTTTTCTGCAGATAAAGTCTAACGTCACTGCAGTATATAAATAAATGAACATGTGGCGTGGTTCTATTTCTGTCTCCTCCTCACATCATCCATGTTTACTCAAGTCAATCTTGAGAAGAAGAATCCAAACACTGTATCATCTAATGAGCTCATTGAGCTGCTTTACCATGTTTGTCATTCAGATTTACCATCTCTCTCTCTCTCTCTCCCCCCCCCCCTTCTCTCTATCTCCCCTTCTCTCTACCAGCTCTCTCTCTCTCTCTCTCTCCCCCCTTCTCTCTCTCCCTCCCTCTCATTGATTATGTAACAATAATTCTACAAAGATGTATTAAATGTCTTCCAATTTTGTTCTATAAATTGAGGATTTGTTTAGTTTTATATGTTTGAGTGGAGAGTGAAGAAGTTGATCTCCAGAGGTTTTGATGAGACACACGCCAGAGAGAAACAACAAAAAAGCCTTTTCACAAGTGGGCAAGTTTCTGTTGGCCATTGCATATCGGTAAGTTTGGAATCAGTTTGGCTGTGTGACTAGGTTTACAGGCTTTATATTGAGATGTGAAAGAGACTGATATTTACACTCTAGCTTAGAGTGGATGCTAAAGAGAAAAGTGGACTTGAAGAGTCAACACTACAGTGCACTGGTCAAGTTTCTTTCTCAATTTCTTATTACACATCTCCCTTGACCCGCGGTCTGGCAAGTTTGCATCTCACTCCATTTATTTCTCTTCTTTATTTCAATGTTTGACCTTAACTTCAGAAACACGATCTGAAAGGTGATATCAACTCTAGGTAGACATTCAAAATGACCATCAACAAATATGCAGATCTTTAACCATCACAAGAAACTTGACCCTTCATAAGAAACTGGACCCCAACAAAAACTTGTTATCAAAACATGAAAAGAAAAGTTCACAAATACTTTTGAAGATGATGAAACTTAAAGATAGTGCAACATGTACATACAAGAAGATTATGACAAATGCATGGACATGTACATGTACATTGTAAGTATCATAACATATTTCTCTAAAAACGATATTGGTAAGCAAACAGGATAATCATGCCTTTTCTCCAAAGCATTTTTTACAATGCATTTAGAAAAATGAGGAAAATATAATCAGTCTTTAAAACATTGAATGATCATTTATATTTATATTTAAGAAATTGTTGATTGTTTTAGGCGCACTTGGTACAACTACAAGTTCATGTGCATGTACATGTGCATCTCTCTAGAATTCAACAACTTTCATTTTTATACTAATTTCCCATGTTAAAGAGCATCTTTGAAATTAAGTAGTTCAGATTCTATATGGAGTGTTTAATCTAATATGGAATTCTAAAAGGCAACTTTAAAACTATGAGTTGAGGCATAGATACATATACGGTATACTAGTAACAAGAGATATGGCTACAGGAGCGTCTTATGAAACTTTAAGTAGCACCTTTAAAATTGTGAGTTGAGCTAGGCATAGATAGTTTAGATAGTAACCAGAGAGATGGATCAATGGAGTGCTATTCCAGCTGCCATACAGACCATCACACCCTTGTACTGTGATATGATACCCCCCTCAACCAAACAATTATAATTCCATCTCATCGAATACTCCAGTGAGCTTCTCATAGCAACCGGTATGGAGATGATAGCCAAGATATGAATCATGGTACAAAGTAAACATGCCAATGCTACCTCCAAAAGCAATGATGTACAATGTAGATGATTGTGTTTATTAAATGGTCAAGCTTTGAAATAAAGTACAAGAGTAGATGAACATGCAAGGACGCCTCAATTTGTTTCTATGAATGATATTGAAAGAGTAATTCCTTTCTTTGCACTTGTTCTTTTTTTGTGGGAGGGTAAAATCTTTTCTTTAAGGGTGTATTAATTAAATTTTAAATGCTTCATGGTGACAAATACATGTTATTCATAGCAATCATCTTAATGAAGATCTCCATTATCCTACCCATCATCATCATCATCATCATCGTCATCATCAGCATCAGCATCATCATCAGCATCATCATCATCATCAGCACCATCACCATCACCATCATCATTATCATCACTATCACCATCACCATCACCATCGTCATCATCATCATCATCATCAGCACCATCACCATCATCATCATCATCATCATCATCACTATCATTATCATCACCATCACCATCATCAACGTCATCATCATCCTCGTCATCATCATCATCATCATCATTATCAGCACCATCACCATCACCATCATCATCATCACTATCATTATCATCACCATCACCATCACCATCACCATCACCATCACCATCACCATCACCATCACCATCGTCATCGTCATCGTCATCGTCATCGTCATCGTCATCGTCATTATCGTCATCATCGTCATCGTCATCATTAT
This sequence comes from Strongylocentrotus droebachiensis, assembly GCA_035222895.1. Classification (NCBI taxonomy): domain Eukaryota; kingdom Metazoa; phylum Echinodermata; class Echinoidea; order Camarodonta; family Strongylocentrotidae; genus Strongylocentrotus; species Strongylocentrotus droebachiensis. The sequence continues at coordinate 44,670 of JAVYIG010009123.1, read as the reverse complement.
CATCATCATCATCATCGTCATCATCACACCATCTCTTCACCACCACTACCATCAGTCCATCACCTAGCAAACAGCTACAGTAAATGGACAGTTCTTCCACAGGGTATGGGACACTTGGAACTTTCTTATATTCGTCTATAGATGAGCAATTATAATTACATTATCATTTTCAAAAATTAATCTCAATGGAGCTCAGTATCTCAATGTCTAGATGTAGATCTAATTTTATGTAACAATGTCAAGTGTATTCCATTTTCACCAACATGTAAGAGAGCATGTGGGCCTACATGACGGATGTCTGGACTATACATCTACACTGTATGCAACACAACTCCCATCTCTCACCCAACGTGTCAACACCTGTGCCTCTGAGCTGCATGCACTGTAGAGAGGGCAAGCACAGTTCAATATGTATGCTCATCATAATGCTTCTTACTCATCATAATGTAAAAGATATATTGAGAATTCTCTCACTCCCCATTACTATCTTCCCCACATCTTTTTCTCTCTCTCGGTCCTCTCTGAAATGCCTAAAGCAAAAGGGCTCATCCTTCCTTCGATGCAGAACGGTTTTCATTCCATTTTGTCAAGATTTACATGTTGAAGACAGTTGGTGAATTCACATCATTCATTATACTAAATTCAGAATCAATGGACAGGCTAATGAAAATCTAGGGCCTAGATATTTGACATGCATGGTAGGAATAACAAATTGTGCCTTTTTTATCAGGACAAATTTGTCAAGGACTGAAAAATAGTCAATAAAATGGTTCAAGAATTCTTCCAATCAAATTCACTACCAACATGCACATGTACAAATGTTAACTTTATACAAGTATCTATCTAGTTTTTCTATTCACTTTGTTGTTTCTTGACTTTTCACATACATGTATATGATATTTCACACATTTGCAAAAACAGACAAGAGATTAACACAGGCATTGTAGACTCATGGAAAATTTGAAGAACAAAGTTTGCTCTAATTTTAAACCATCTCCTTTATAGGATTACTATGAACTATACTGTACAGAATTCTTGATGAAGATGTATGCTTTCTTTCCAGGCTGCTGCATTCAGACTACCAAGATTCATCATAGAATAGTACAGCTATATCATATGATTAAAGTAATTAATTTTCCTCTAATCTGAACATTTTATAATGAAATTTGGTATCGCAAAGCGCCTGTTTGACCATCGTTTGGAAGGAGAATTCAATTAAGACTCGGCATCTACATGTAGTTTGCACGTTGTATCGTACAAAAATCATATAAATGGGCGGGTTTATCATGAACATACACTGATGATTGGCTAGCTGTCATGTCAATCAACCTCTTGAATATTCATGTATTTATACAAAGATTGTTAATACAACACTGTTTGCTAGTCTGTACGTTCCTTTCACTATAATCTTTTTTGTATACATTGCTTCTAGGGTCGTAAGAATTTCCATTTCTGAACAGGCTATATTTCACCTCTAATACTTTCATCTGCAGTTGCAAATTGCCAATTTGAAATCCATATACTGGGAAAATAACCACCAATAAAATAACTTCATTTTCCCAGGACATTCTCTGAAAGCAATTTGATCCCTTTTGACCAAATTCTTTTCTCCCTAAAAACCTCCAGTTCTTTCTCTATCAAAGAAACCTTAAAACATAGTAAAAATAATAATAATTTATGAGATTTATAAAGTGCACTTGTAAAAAACACCCAAACAAATAAGATATCGCATAAAAGCATCTGCATTATATAAACAAAAGAACAGAAGTAAGATAGAACATACAATTATAATATTTACAAAATACTATTTTTCTTCAAAAGGGCCACTTTTGGGACACTCCCTCTGTTTTTGGGGGTGACCGCTAAAATTTAAAAATAACAATTGTGAAATATTGTGTAATGTGTATTATGATAAAATCTTTTGAATAAACAAGGTAGGTGCTTACTGCTTAGTTTGTGAAGTAGTGGCAAGCAAACCCCTCTTTTCTGACTTTAGCCCTTTGCTTTATATATCACGCACAAAAAATTAGCTAAGTTTACATAAACGGCGTAATATTTCTGGTCACATTTGTTGTGTCATGTCAAACAACATAAAAAGTAGTGATTCAGTTCCCCCTTCCCATTGGCTGTAAATACATCATGAGATTGATGGGTGGGCTTCATTGCTTTTAGAAATATAAGACCAGGTTGTGGTGGATGTGGTATAGTTTGCTCAATCTATTTCAATAGCGAATAATAATGTATTATCGTAAAGACATATAGCACAACTACTGTAGCCAATACAATAAAGGTCATGGGTGGAGAAAAGCATAATAATTGTCTGCCTCAACAAATCTTATCAATGAAGGCATTTCATGCTCACAGTTGGGGCCTATTCTTTCCCTATATTTTTCTCTAGCTACCTGTTTCTCTCTCTTTCTCTCTTTCTCTCTTTTCTCTCTCTCCATCTCTCTCTCTCTCTCTCTCTCTCTCTCTCTCTCTCTCGTTATCTCTCTCTATCTCATTATCTCTCTTCATCTCTCTCTGAATCTCATTCATTCTCTCTCTTTCTCTCTCTCCGTTTCTCTCTCCCTGACCTAGCTTTCACACAGCTTTATTTTGTCATACATGTGTATGCTTGATTCTCTTTTTGAAATTTCTGATTCATATATACAATTTTTCTTCATCAACTTAAACATATCCTTCTCTAAAACATGTGACTCATAAAACTAAATGCTGTTATTTCTTATGAGTATGCAACCACATTTTGAAGAAAGAAAAAAATAACAACAGTTGACGCTACAATTTTAAACCTCAAACTCACAAAAGGCCTATGCAACCCCGTCCTTGTGACTAACCTAATACTTGGGCAACACAAGAAAAATCAATACAGATGAACAATGAATAATAATTGCTCAGCAAGTAATCATGTATTGAATACAGTTATGACCTGAGAACAAAACTAATACTACTACAGTCATAGCAATGAGACAGACATATGGATGAGAAGAGACAACACAAAAATTCCAAGAATCGGTCGGTTTGGAGTTGGTTTGGCAGTAGGACTGAGCCTGAGGTGCTGTAAAAATCTCCAGAAACAGCCTTTCGTAGCTCCCAACTTCGCTACTGTACTTTACAGATACAATCAAAACTAATCAAATGCTTCTGAAACCAAGTGCATCTTTAACCAAAACTTTAAACAAAATCATCATACATGTAATTTTCAAAAAAAGAAATTCATGAAGATATAAAATGCATAAAAAGATTTGCAGCATAGAGAAATTATAAAAGAAAATGCTCTGCATAATATGGCAGGCAGCCAGTGAAGAAGAAAGAAAAAGAAAATCAAAATTAATCATCAGAACCTTGGTCCTTTTTCCAAACCAATAATCTGCTTTACATATATTTATGCAGGCTTATTCGGTTTCATAAATCATAAGGAAAAGAAATGTATGCCATGAAATAAGAAAAACAAATGAATTCAATTTACCTGCCTCGCAAAATATGTAATTCAGAATCGACCAGCTTAACCACAAACAAACTTGCCATGTATCTCTATGATGCACATACATGTAGAGTACACTGCACATTAAGTTTACATCAGTGTAAGCAGCTTTTCATTCCTGGGAAGATATTGACTGTAAATCTTAAAGATAAAGATCAGTTCTGGTCATGCGATTGCATTGTGAAAAAAATGTTGTGGAATTGATCAGAAAAAGGTTGATCATCTATACATGTGTAAGTATTGGTGTGTTCTGGAACCATCAAAATGATGAGAAATTTGGCCCAGTCTTGGTAAAGTTACAAGCACTACACACAGAAAGATGTACTGTATATGGGACTACGCACACGTAATATCTATCACGTCCAAATACATGTAGATAAACTAATTTACCAAATAGATAAACTAATTTACCAAATATATGAATTACTAGGCGGCTTCTCAGCAAAATTTGTATCATCACGTATTAGTCAAAACATTCTTTCACATGATTGGTAATAAGAGCTACCATTTCATTTTTTGAGAGGGGGGCCTTTCCAAAACTGGTCTTTACCTTTAAACATATCCAAGTACAGTGTAAATACCAAGTGACTGTACTTTGATTATAGACCTGCTGTTTAAAAATCAGATGGAAGGTTACAAGTCACTGGTAATTCAATTATTTTTAGTTATATATGCTGGTCAGCATTCACCTATCTGCACTTTGTATGCCAGCATGTTTGTCTCATGTTGACATCTTTGAAAATGTACATGTACAATTTAAATGTTAGAAGCCTGCTTGTATTTATCAATTGTTGAATATGACTCACAGTTTATACATGATTATGATAACCATATTGAGGTGCATTCATTTTCAGCGACTTTTTAAACTTAAAGTTATTGAAATTATGTGTAAAGCGCCATGAGCGTCAAAACTTGGCGGATACCGGCGCTATATAAAAATCAATATTATTTTATTTTATTTATAAAAACATCTACCTTTCTGAAACTGAAAGGTAAGCTTAATAGTGTATTATTACCATTGTTGTTGGTTTTGTTGTTGTTGTTGCTGGTGATATTTTACAAAACAATTTGAAAAAGTGTAACCTTTTTCAGTTTGAAATTGCAAAGTTTAGCCTACATTATGAACATAAGTCAAGACAGTCATCTAAGCACACAATTTTTTTAATTATCAGTGCATCTATTTCATAAAAACTCTAGATTTAAATCTTTGAGAGGACTTTATTTCCCTTTCCATGAATGATAATGTGCCTGTTACTAACAAGTGCCCTGTATGTGTATACTGTACAAACACGTCTTATACTGGACAATGTCCTGTAGCTTGTTTTTACATGTAACTATGCCTCACAAGGTTTTACCAAACTTTTTGTTGTTCCTGTACAATGTAGTTTATTCTCTTCTTTTTTCTTTTTCTGCATATTTTACACGGTATATACATGTAAATGAGTAACATTGCCATTGTTTTTTTCTTCAATGATTAAGATAAAGAATAAATTAAACTGTCCAACCATTGAAGCATATTCTTTGCATATAGAGCTAAGTACACAAAAGTAATCCTTTGCCAAAGATCAAGTCCTAATCGCAAACACAAATACAGATACAATTGTAGCAGGCAAAACTGTACCTCAGTCCCACTGCTTGCCTTTCACGTAAGCAGAACTTTAATATTGAATTAATCACATTATGTCCCTAAAGTACCCTGAACATGCATTGTACACACGCATGAATTCTTTGCTGCACATTCCTGCACATGCAGATAATCGTGTACGAATCGGAATGAACAATTCACTTCAATGGTAGGCACAATCTATTGAGTATTGTGCTCAGTAATATGTGTACACATGCGGAAAAATACAATGCACATCTGTATGTATCTTACTGTACATGTACATGCATTCAAATACTCTTTAAATGCCTTATAAATGCACATGTACATGCACGCCATCAAATTTGATAGGGCCTACAATGTATAACTTGAAGAAAAGAGATAATGCAGTATTACCTGATCTACATGTACATGTAATATAGCCTTTAATTGCCTCATTAATTAGCTCATAATCTGGAATACAACCCTTATCTTAACATGTTCAGATTAGCACATTAGTAAGGGAATCCATTTCTTCACACCCTATCTTACCCTCAATACTTGGATCTAGTTACAACATTAAAATTTAACATCCTGCAGATCATACTAATTCATAACCCATTGTAAAACAATATTCATTTCATCATAATCTTCAAAGGAAAAGTAGTAAAGGTACAACTTTCCATCACAGAAGGAACTGTACAGTATATAAAGAATTCAAAGTTCCTAAATGTAGGCCTACAGGAGAATTTATCAACTTTATCATTGCTTCAAGACATTTGTCTTAAATACACAGAATAAAAAAAGTTCACTTTTATTGGAAGTTATATATGTGCTCTGTTTGCAGGTCCACAATACAGGGCATTTTTTTATCTCTTGTACTGACTGCTTAATAAGCCAGTCAACATTTTTGGACTGCTTATATGAAAGTCTTTGAAGGCTTAGCTCTCGCAAACTAATAAGCAGTCGAAGACTAAAACAAGCCTTTGAAGGCTTATGAAGTCTTTGAAGGCTTTGTGAAGGCTTAGCGAAGGCTTATCGAAGGCTTATTAAGCAGTTTTCTATGGTAAGCATGTGCTCTGTTTGCAGGTCCACAATACAGGGCATTTTTTTCTCTCTTGTATTTAAACATGATTGTATGTTGCATACACATTGGTTACATGTACATGTACATTACATTGTAATATAAATATAGTTTTGTATGAGTCAACATGAATAATAGGACAGCATTGTTTGCATGTAAAATATATACATGATTTCAAGCATTGTACATTGCCTTTATCTTCTATACTACTGAGGAAAATATTGATATACATGTAATTCAAGACTCTAAAAGGTTCATGTACATGTACATGCATTGTAACCAATCATAGGATATTTATGATGTTCATATATTTGAAGGTACTGTACATTGTATGTACATACTCTGTAGGGTTGAAACATGTACTGAATATAACAATAGCAATAGTAATGATAATAATAATTATAATAATCATAATATTGCCTTCATTGATGAACAAATCATTTCCAAGACAAAAAACTATCTATACATGTAATGAGGGCAAAGTGATGAAGTCCAATATTTCAAAATTCAATACTGGAAAGATTCCCCCCCCCCCCCCCTCATCAATAAATTCAAAGGGCGTACGACACAGAGGATCCTTGCTACACAAAGATGAATGGTATATTGAAATTGATTTCATGTATCTGCAGCTCATAATCTAATTCCATCTGTTAAGAGCAAGAAGGGCTTTAACTCTGAGTTACATGTACGTACATGTACAGTGTATGAGTTAATGCCTTTCTGTCTCCATACAGATGATACTAATGGTAGGGCAAAGGGCTGAGGCACTGCAAGATGATTGTATGTCTACCGGTAATATTCTACTGAAATAAATTCATACAGTTTGAGGAGGCGCGATAGCTCAGTTGGTAGAGCAGTGGTCTCGTTATCCGGTGACCTGGGTTAGAAACCAAGTCGATGCGCTAGTGCCCTTTGGTAAGCCATTAATCCTCATTACCAGGTCCCTCGGAAAGGACCTTAAGCTGTCGGTCTTCTGGTTGCTTACTAACAAGCATGTACATGTATTGTTTTCTTAGCTGTCAGGTAAAATAACCACCACTATCACTACTATCGTGTACATCTCCCCTCCCCCATATTCTTTTACCTACGGTTTTACACGTCCTGCTGTACATCATCATTCATCATTGATTACCATATGTTCCATTGTCTACACATCTCACACAAGCACACAGTTGTAATTAATTAAATCTACACGGGTTAAACACCCCCTCTAATGCTCTGTTTCCGCACCTGACCATGCGTAAACTCGTCCTCGATTCCCGTTCGACCGTTCGATCGTAAAAGAAGCTCACACGGTGGCGGCAACGTCACCTGCCCTCTCGACCGTGATGGAACGCTTCTCTGATGAGCCCCAAATGGTCATAAGCTAACGCATAATTGGAACGAGAACGCCATGCAAGCGTGAGGATGCTCCATGATGAGCATGAAATACACATAGATTGCTACTTAATCACCTTATACCAGCGACAGTGCGCTATGTATACAAGTCTCGCCGCCGTCAAGCAATGACATTAGCAATTTTCTAAGTAACATTTTTTGAAAGGTCAAGATAGCGCCGGTTCACTGCTGTACTTTTGCATGCACTGCAGCTAACAAAAATAGACCAAAAATAAATTGGACGATTTTTATGACTAAAAATGTTTGCCCTCGTCTGACCTGGTTACAGTGTACCGTCATATTTTGTTTGACTAAAATACAGTAGTGAATCTTTGTCATATCAAGCGACACTTAGCATACATTAGCCTTTTGAAAATATTAGAAAATGTGGTATCTGATCTACTGTACATGTACACCTGTACAGTACATGTATTCTATGATTTCTCATACCGGTATTCCACACAAATTTATTTATTTCAATTATTACTAAATGGACAGCAAAGTTTTTTAATACAAATTGGTTCAACTAGAAAACTTAACGTCAAAGGATTCCTGAGATATGGCGATCCAGGGGTCTTGTTAATTATTTTTGAAGGAGGTAATTTGAATTTCATAGGAGGTACCATCACTGCGAGGGAGCGAAGCGACCAAGCCCGAGGGAGCGAAGCGACCGAGAGGGGGAGGGTGTGGGACCTTTTGGGATTTTCCACTTGAAATCGTGCAATCTGGTGCATACCTAAGAAGAAAATTTGTAGTTACACATATGCAGTTACACATATATTGTAATAAACACACATATTGTTCATGTTTAATATTACATGAACAATCATAACTCATAAGAAAAGTTATTAAGTTGATAATTATTTATCACTTTGTACCATTACTTTGTAATTTTTAATTAAACTGAGATGATGCACCATACTCAATCTTTCTACATCATTTTGTTGAATACATGTACAGTATTTAAATAATGGGCAGCAGAGGCTAGATTTTGATTTTTTTTTTACTTGTGACTTTTATTTGGCTCCCCATATGAATTCTCATTTAATTATTTTTTTTTGACATGAAATTATTGAATACATTTAAGAATGTACTTCAGTTCCTGTTCATTTTATAATGTTATATCACTGTTTTTCCTGACAAAGTGAAGACACTGTATATTTGTTTATTCAACTTTTTTAAGGAAATAAATGAAAATAAAATAAATGAATTAACCGATTGGCTTCCGATTGCGATCGGAAGTTAGTTTTGAATATTCGCGGAGCGCGAGCCTGCATATATCATGCGAGCTAGCTGCGGGGATCCGCCGGGGACGGCCGTGGCCGGCCTAAACTCAGCCGAGTTCAAAACTCTGTTGCCGATTTGCGCATCTCAGAATCTAAAGTACGTTGTCTCTAGACATTGCACGCACGTGTATAGGCCCCGGTTTCCGTGATCTTCAAATATCAAATCGGCAACGGATAGTTTGGTTACAGCGAGCTAGCTTCAGTTTTGTTATGATCAGTGTGTGTATATTTTGTGCAGTGCATGCATCGTCTTCTCGCGTGCACATCGGGATCGCAATGGGGACGGGCGGGCTTGGCCGCCGCGCTGTGGGGGGAGAACTGCGATGTAACGTTAGATAGATAGGTCTAGGTAAGTACGGACGACGTCGCGTTCGTGATCGTAAGGGATTTCGTCGACTGCGGCCGTGTATGTGCGGCACTAATTATATCTTGGATGAAATTAAGGAAATTTTGGATTAGCATTGATTTAGATCTACTTTCTGTGATTTTTGCAAGGTTTATTATAGGAATTATAGCCGGTAAGAAACGAGTGAATAGGCGGCAAGTTTTACCGGTTACCGGCTTTAAACGACAGCCCTGCGATCTAAAAATTTGATGTTGGATTGGCGTGCACGCTGTAACTCACGAAAAAGTAATAAAAACAACAAGACCTTACTTCACGCACAGGGATTTACAGCTGATTTATCAACAAATGCAATCCATCAAAAATAAGGTAATTTCATAATTCGCAAGGCAAGATATCATACAATCAGTTGTTACGACTTTCAGTTTTAATTTTGAGGATATCTGCTCTAAAAATGAAGATTTCCAGAGTCCAGACCCTTTCGGTAAGTTAATAATTTTTGGGAACAGACGCAAAAGACTGCAAAATTTCCTGATCTTTTGTCAATATTTTCATAATTTACACACAATTCCCAAGAAAATTCTGTCTGTGGGTGAATATGTTCCTCTTTCCAATGGTGATATCAGACTTTCGTAATCCAATCAATTCTGTGAGATAGTGAGCTAAGGTCATGCGCGAACTACATACATGTATGTATGGTCACACCACCATATACATGTACAGTACTTCAACGTAAAGTTATGCCCTTCAGGCTTTCTAAAGAAATATTTCCTGCTTTTTATCATGATTTAGAGAAAAAGGAAAATGAGCTGTATGAACTTAAATCATCCTTGTTTTATTAAAAAGCCATCACTCTTAATTTCTTCTACTGTAATCACAAAATAATGTACCTTACATGTATATAACAAAGTAAAATATCCTCATAGCAGATTAATTAATTTAATTTAATATTTCTATTTTTAAATAGAGAGCTCATTTGAAGCTTTGTAGAGCTACACTGCTCCCTGCTCCCATGTGTTTCTTCAGTTTCCACTTGTTTTTATTTCCAAGTTAGACAGGTGGCATTATTTGAATATATGAATACTAAATGAGGCATGGCCAGCACCACCTTCGAGAGTGTGAATATGCACTTCTAAGATGGATGGTCATCCGTCATTCTCTGAATCATGGTGGTGCATGTACACACACCAAGCTGAAGTACATGTACATCAAGCTGAAGTACGGTACACCATGGATGAAAAGGTCATATTATGTGCCCAAATTGAATAACACACTATTCATAATCCATCTTAAAGGAATGACACCTTAAAGGGATAGTTGAGTTCTGTTTTCAGACCGCAAATGCCTTCAGAGTGCATGGTTATTGCTCTTATTCTTATCTTCAACATTTCTAGTGCCCTTTTAGAACCTAAAATTGCTATGAAGGTAATTATAAACTCCAAAATGTGTGAAATGTAGCCAATACGATACCAATTCAGCTCCACTTTCAAAAAAATACGGTGACCGTTAATTAATCATTTAATTAAAAATACAAATATACGGGCCAGCTGGTTGTGCGTAATACAACCAACACAAAAATGCCAACAAAAAAGCCCACATTGGAATTGGCTGAAATACGACTTAAAAGGTGCTATTTTGTTTTTTTAAATTATCTAAGTTTTGTGGTGGTACAAGTATTAGAAATCGTTATATCGTTATGGATATTTCAGCCGTCTCTGAACTGATTTTGATCAAACAAAGATGATTTTGTAATTTAAATTGTATGTTCTTTCAAATTTGACACTCAGTTTTTCATCATCTCACAAAAAAATTATTTTGTGTAGCGCCCTCTGCAACTGAAATCAACTATCCCTTTAATGTTTTTTCAGACTACCGTACATGTATTTACATGAAAAATTAAAAGGGTTTTAATGTTTTTAAGAACTGACATGCAAGTTTCAAACAAAATATGATAATTATTGCTTAGTGTTTTTAGAATTGGTAAAAGATGGTCTCAGTGGCCCCAGACTTTCTGATTTTGGATGTCTCCTCATAAAGACAGACCCTTTAAAAAGCTCACTCTGAAACACTCTGCATTTTTAAAGAAATTACATGTACATTGTAAACTACTGATCAAAATCTCATGCATGAAATTATTGCTTATGACATTTGTAATATTACATTTGTATTTGTATATATCTGAAATCAATAAATTCTAATTTCTTTTTTACATCATCATTGCTGGGAAGCATTATAATTTTGATACTATGACATAAATTGCACTAAAGTTGATACCTCCTAAATACAATGTACAGGTACATGTATAAGAAGAAGGACCAACAAGCTATTCAAGCAATTTACTGCATGCATGCACAGTCTCCACAACATGAACTGTACCTTGCACCTTTATTGCTGATGTTATAAGAAGAAGCCACAAGCGAGAGTGGGAATACCGATTTCTATTCCTACATGTACATGTGAGCGTGCATAGCCGGAGGATGATACGGTAAAAAAAAGCTGGGATCCGTCTGGTTTAAAGACAAAGTCGATCTTTGGTCATAAAATTGTGGGGGAAGAAACACCATTTGGAAGTGATTGGGAAAGGTTTAATTATGAAGTACACATGGGCCTACATCCGATGTGGTGTACCATAATGTAAGTTTTGGAATCAACACAATGATAAGAAATCGACTCAATCTTGTTGAAAACCACATCCACTGCAAACAGAAATGTGCATATTGGGCTACACATACAGTACATGGGGCATAGATGGTTGGTCAAAACATCATATTTTTAAAATAAAATATGATGGAATTCAAAGATATTCCCATTAAAGGTAAGGCTCTGTCTTCACTGGCATAAATAGAAAAAGAAAATTCTTTATTAATTTGTTTCATCTTTAGTACAAGAACTCAACCTTCTCTTTAAGATGATAGATGTAAGCCAAGCTAAGGAAGAGACGAAGGGTAAATTGAAGATTCATAAAATAATGCCCAGGGCAGTCAGTCCGCAACGCCCGCGATAATTAGGCAAAATGCCCAAATTTACACAGCACCCGGAAGTGCGATAAATAGTCGTATTTCGTGTCCCGCGATTTGCGAGATTTCGCGAGACTTTTGCACAGGTCAACAAACTTTATCGCAGCTGCTATGGCTTTCACTGTGCTGCGTAGCATGTAGGGGTAAGTGTATCTCCATACTTTTCTACGTATTTTGATATGAAATTTTCCTAATTTTACCGCATCTAAGTGATTGTAAATATTCATTGAAATGTGTCCATATTTTCCTTCTTTCGTAGGAGGTATTCTGACATTAACTTGCATTTAGCGTGTTCCTGACTGGTATAAACGATGTTTTTCCCCAATTGTTTGATTTTTCACAAGAACAATGTTGGCAGAAGTGAAAAAGCGCAGAGTTCGATTGATGCACGATGTATTTTATTAGCTTTTATGGCCATGAAAGTTACTCAGTTTTCGATTTTCAACCGGAAGTTGTGTGACGGCTACGTTAAAATCACTCATTTTTGCCGATATGGCGCGAAATGTGTACGTTTCGCCAACATGGCCGCACTTTCGTAGTCATCACCGCGACCGCGTACCGGTCCCATACGTAGCCTTTTCTGTACCGATCCGTCATAAAACAAAGCCATATCTGGTCTGGGGCCCTCGACTTACGTGTACTATCCCATTAAATTAGCAAGCTCTCTTGATAATATTTATGCTTAATCCATTTTATATTTACACGAATTTAACAGTCAACTGTGAGAGTTAAACAGTGACTCTGGCGTCTGGTCAGACTCAGATAATTATATTATTAATATAGGCCTAGACCTAGGGATTCTCAAACTAGTTTGGTTGTGCCTTTGGTTCTGGTCAACTCAAACTTTACAACCAGCCCTAGAAATAAGCAGCATTTCCCTTGTGCGAGTTGTTTTATGATTATGAACAAAGCAGAATCGAAACAAAAAGCCAAAGTTAAACACTTACATTTTACAACTTGTGGACATGTGGAAAAATGAAAGGAAAACTTCATGAATTTGACACCTGTAATTTGTTTTCATTAATTTTTTTTAATGCAAGCAGGTTTTGTCTACCATAAATGGCTAGCTACTTTGATCAGATCTTTTAAAATCCCCATACCTGAACTAAGTCATTTTATATTCCTTCTTATCATTTGTCATTTGCCAGGACCGAAGAATACAAGAACAGCTTCTATCCTCGTACCATTTCGCAATGGAATCAACTACCAGCCGGCAGCCACCATCATCAAAGTCAACATCAGCCAAGTCTTTCAATATCAAGGTTTGGAGCTACATGCAGAATGACCACTCAGCGCAGCTGTACACAGGCGGGCTAGAGCGTCGATGTGGCTCTACTTCATCTTAAAATTAGATGATGTCTGCAACCCACTGTATTTTTATGAGCACCTTTTTATTTTTATTTTTGAACTCTGCACCCTCAGTTGTGATGTTTGTTGACAGTTTGCAATGCCACGGAAGTCTGGACGTATATACCAATTGGTCCTGTCCAGTACCACCTTAGATGTAGATGTTGTTGTTTTTCTGACGGATGCACTCGACCATCGAAACTTGCGGAACATTGACAACAAATTAACTAAGACACAGACTTCACACATCAGTCTCCATTGCATTTCTGGATCAGCATTTGCTGGACTTCACATAGGAACAAACAATCTTGAAAGCGGAGTTTGGGAGAAGGACGAGAAGGATTTTGTTCAGTTTATTCTTTCAGTAAAAGAAAAATCCATTTCAAGTGATTACATTTTTGTATCTTCGAAGGTGGGATTCCAGAGCTTTACATGAACAAAGCATTTATTATAATAAAAAACTGATTGAACTGTCACCGTTATACAATTTAAAGATGTTTTACTCTAGCTGATAATACTTTTATTCTCAGTGACACATGTTATGCAAGTAATGGTCTCAAGCAGGGAAAAAATTAATATTTATTTTTCGGGGGCTACTTTTCAAGCTTGCCTGCATTGAACTCTATGCAAATTTGATCTTCTTTTTCGGGCATTTCGGGGGCTATTTCGTCCTGAGCCCCCTGTATATTTTTCACTGGTCTCAAGTTTTCAACATACATGTCAAAGTCAGTTTATAAATAAAATATGAATATTATAAAATGGAAATGTTATTTTAGTCCAATTTCATTTATAATTATTTATCATTAGTAGTAGTCTTAAAAATATATTTTTTGTTTAACAAGGTATGGTGATAATGATGGCGATGATCATGATGGCTATGGTGATGACGGTGATTATGATGATGGTGATGGCTATGGTGATAATGCTGATGGTGATAATGCTGACGGTGATTATGATGATGATGGTGATGGCTATGGTAATAATGCTGACAGTGATTAGGATGATGATTGTGATGGCTATGGTGATAATACTGATGGTGATGATCATGATGGCTTTGGTGATTATGATGATGGTGATGGCGATGATCATGATGGCTATGGTGATAATGATGGTGGTGATGGCAATGATCGTGATGGTGATAATGCTGACGTTGATCATGATGGCTATGGTGATAATGCTGATGGTGATTATGATGATGGCAATGGTGATGGCGATGATCATGATGACAGTGATTATGATGGTGATGTCAATAGTATTAGTGGTGATGATGATAATGATCGTGATGGCGATGATGACTTTGATGATTGTGATAATGATGTTGAAGGTCAAAATTTGAATATTATTAATTTCATTTGCGCCCTTTCAACCCACCACACATTAAATTTTTTATCCGATGCTCATTACCATATAAACAAAAACAGGAAATAAATAATCAGATATATATTTTGCTGGTCACTATAAAACAAAAACAAACAGAAAAGAGAATGGGGGAAAGAATTTTGTAATTATTTTATTTCTAAAAATACACATGCACTGGAGTTACATAAATTGACAAAAGAAACATCAAATAAAATATTACTATCAAAGAATGCCTGGGGATTACCAAAATAAAAAATCATTGATTAGTCCATGGTTTGTAATTTAAATAAAAACACATTTCAGAACTTTTACAACCAACCGCCTGCAATACAGCCATGAAATTTATAAGCAGGGATGGGAACAATCATATTTTATTTTTCAATCACAATACCAATGCCAAATGCTCCCCCCCCCCCCCCCCCCCTCCGAAAGTTTTTTTTTTCACAAATTACATTTGAGAAAGAAAAAATGTGTCTTTGTTAAAATGATATCAAAGCCTGGCCAAAAATAGCACATAAAGACACTTAAACCCTCCCCACTGTCCCCTATTCATTCTGGAAGTGGTATTCTATATTGTACTTGATTGTACTTGAGTACGTATCCGCATCCAACTTGTACTCTGCAGCTCTGTAGACTTCTATTATTAAGTAGCGCATGAGTATGATACACAACAATGAGTATGTGGGGCAATAGAAAGCCTCTACTCTCTTAAAAAAAAAGAGTGAATTTTCACTCTATTTTCACTTTCTTGGGAGTGACGTCCGTGATCACTTGTTTAGGAGTGAAAATCGAGTGATTTTAGAGTCTCTCTAAGAAGAAAAGAGTGAATGTTCACTCTATTTTCACTCTATTTTCACTCTCCAGAGGAGTGACGTCCGTGATTTTGAAAATTCACTCTTTTTTTTTAAGAGAGTACGTCCGGGGGTTACGCACCAGAGTGTAATACGTGGATATCCCTAATCACCGTCTATCCTCCGTGCGTGTTCATGTCCAGCGCACAGACACAGAACATCGATAATCGACGCAAAGCTAGATATAACGTAGTATCCCCCGGTTAGCACATGACGTCATACACTGATGACCCACGCATATCGTCTGTGTCACCGCTGTTGAATATGTTGGAATGAACATGGTGTTGTATTTACCGTGTTCCTGACTGGTATAAAGAAGTAAAACAAAGGAAACAGTGATGGTTGGAAAGTTTGTATATTTATCATCACAATGAACCAAATTACTTTTTGATGCAGTAGCGTTTTCAAATATTTTTTTAATGCTGCATATCGTTAAGTTGCTATGTTTTTTAGACTGTTTTAAATGCTCTTTTTAGAGCATGTTAACGTTAAAAAAATATCTTGATGTTTTGTAACGATGGATTATTTGGTCTATCTTCTTTATATTGGTACATAAATAATAAAAATACATACAGAAACATTGATGCAATCGTAATTTTCAAGTACCAATGTTTTCTGCTTAATGTCCGTTTTTACCGTACAAAGCTTGCATACGACTTGTGTAAATACGTGCGAATTCGCGGACGCTGCGGACTGACTGAGGGGCAAAACACAAGGTCTCTTCTTTCCTTCTCTCTCTCTCTCTCTCTAACTACCTCTTTCTCTGTGTCTGTGCATTGCTCTCTTAGTCCGCTTTTTTCTGGCGATAATACAATAATGTGTTCACACGCATGTATACAACTGTTACGACACAGGCTCCATTAATAATTGCTTCATGGTCTACCAAAATACCAAAACACTACACCCAACCCTTACACCCTTTCACAATGCAATCGCATGACCATAAATGGTCTTTATCTTTAAAATAAAACCGTACATCTGTATCTTCCACCAATCCTGCACTGAATATATATATTTAACAAATACCTTGGTTTACTCTTGGCAATCAATCACTCATTCATCTAGAATATACATCAGCTGTTAATAATCAAGCTTGCATTCGGTCACCCATGTGTTATTCCTCACGCATAATTAGGCAGATTAGAAAACAATAATCATTACTTAATAGCTGAAAAGGCTACACTGGAATACAAACCTGCATGAAGGTTGTATCATAGATGTATCTAGTCTACTCCATGTGTATCTACAGACTCACTCCGTGTACAGGTGCATGTACATGAACATTGTACATGTACCTATATACATGTACATTTATTCAGACGGAGAGCAGTATTTTACTTCTATACAGGAGTGACACAATGTCAATGGGTTTTTTTGAGGAAGGGGACCAGTCTTTAAAAAGTATGCCAAAGAAAATGTAAATGTGTACAGCTATAGGCCAATAATTGGCTTCACATTTATATTTTTCATACATGTACATGTATGGGATCTGTACTGAATATTTTGAGAATTTTGGGTTTAGAGAAAGAATTTAGGGACCCCTATATGCTTGGCATTTGTTAGTATCAAACCCTGTCCAGTCAGTACATTTGTATACAAAAAAGGTCCTTTAGTTATCATCTGCATGGGGGAGGGGGGAAGGGAGTGAGTAAGTTGTAAATAATTTGTATCAAACAAAAGACAGGTATTGTGCATGCACCTCCTACACAAGCTGTCTTCTTGTCTTCAAGTGGCTAGTTAAGCCCCTTTATGGTTGTCTTGCAAGCCCATTATGCCCTCTTTGATTTGAGGACAATACATACACCCATTTTAGCTGACCCCTACTGACCCTATCTGCACCCCTTAATTGTAAGGGAAGGCCTTTCTTGTCAAAAGCTATTTGGGAATTCTTTGGGAATGGTCTTCAAAGAAGTCATTCTCAACTATCGCAATCTTGGATGGCTATGCCTACATGTATTTAAAGTTCGGTACAACTCCAAAATAATAAATGCAATACAACAAACTTATTATGATTTTTTATTTGTTCTATGATAGCATTTTTATTTTGATAGAATCCATCTTCCATACATTGAGTGTTGCTACATGTACATCATGTACACGTATGTCACTCCATTTGTTGAGAGCAGTGCTTGCTTTGATATTCTATTAATTTTCTATGTCAAGAGCAATGTTTGTTTCAATATTTTAAAAACTTTTCTACTGTCTAGACTTATCTATCAGAGTTATTATTATTTACCATATCAGCATTGTGCAATTTTAAACAAGAACAAATCATGGTAATCCACATACACATGTAATGAGACATGCAAGACTTACTGCACAGACAAACATATTCAGCCTTTTCAGGGTGGTGTTATTATGTCAAATGCTACATGTAACTCACTTTATAGTTTATACACATCTATTAAAACCAATTACAGCTCAAGTCATGCACAACTGTGCATAGTATAAAGTATTTGTTCCATGTAGGCACATGGACATGGTTGAATTATTGTCAACGTGTTTTGAGTAACAGCATAAAAATGGTATGATTAATTCATTCTGTTTGAGATATTCGCCCTGGTAGAGGGGTAAAGCCGGTGTACCCTATCAGGGGTGCATTCCACGCCCAGCAGGGGTGAACAAAGTTTGAAACAAGGTTGATAGGATGAGAACAGCAGGTTATATATAGAGCATGTTCTCCAGGATTCAGTTATGTAGTGCTCATTGCTGGTGACTATTTCCTACACCTACACATGTAAACAGGGATCAGATGATATGAAAGATGCTTCTTTATCAAGTGACAATTTCTTGAAGAATGAATTGTTGAGGTTAATTAACTTGGTTGCTTTCTGTCTTCATTATCGTCTGCAATGATTAGAAATATGTGCAAATTGTATAACAATGTTTAGTGCACTATGGAAATACTACAATATGTAGGTCTACTTTGAAGTTTTAACAAAATTTCATGTTTTACAGAAGTCTTTTTTCAGAATTTGATTGAGTAGGATACAGAAGAGTATAAAGTTCAATAAGAAATATCTTGTTTAAACTATACATACAATGTACATGTTACCCCAGAATTGGCCCAGATCCTCCTCATTTTTATTTTTATAATTTCATTTCAAAGATAAATAATTTCAGTATATTTCTCCAAAGAACTTTAAAATGTAAGGTAATTTACTGAATTAACTAGCAAAACACTCATACCAATTCAACATTTTCTGTCCTTGCTCCTGCAGTTGTCAGGATTCAAAGTTAATTGGAATGACAGTCCACCACTAACATGACCTAATAACTTCTTCATTTCCCCTAAAGTTCTTTTGTTTTCTTTCTCTCACCCTGGTATGGAACCAGCTACCAGCTTTAGTTGACCTCAGATGACCTTCTACCCAGCATTCCCCTGAGGGGACTGACCCCTGGTAAATCCTCTGATTTCAAAGGATCAAGTTGCTCTGGTCAATCTTGACCACAATGGCTGCACTTGATTCATGCAGGTAATTGCATTTTTTTTACACCACTCTACACAATGATCATGGATTTACTAGCACTGAAATCCATGGCATGATGGAGCTGGCCTCTCCTAACTGTTACGGAGGTTGTATCTCACTGATATTACAACTGGAATAATGACAAAAACTACAGGAAAGATTTAACCATTTTGTTCTGATTTCCACAATAATTTACACCCTTAAAACAAAGAACTTCTAAAAAGTTCTACGTGAAACTGGAGTATCAAAGAGATATTGAATCATAATCCAATCGCTATACATGTAGGATACATGAATAAGGCCAATATTAGGCCTACATACAGTTGTACATTCTACTTTCATTGTTATACAGAGTCTACTCTATTAAATTTACAGTTAGAAAACTCAGATACATGTATTTCTTCTCTTTTATCCCGTAAACATCAAATGTAAATGTATGTTTGCGAACCTCCTACACGTACAGTACATGTACATCTAAAGGATGATGCAGCCTCACATCAGGCAGGCAATGAATAAACCTAGTGAAAATTGCAGTAATAACTCAAGACAGTTGAAGAAGAAGAAGAAGAAAAAGGGGAAAAAAGGAAGACATTCACAGAGAAAATGAAAATATAAAGCAGAGACAGAACTCCCCCTCCTTCTTCAAAATTACTCAGGAGACCATAGCACTTAAATTCCAAGGCCTGCATTTCTTTTGCACACAGTTGATTTGTGAAGCCTCCTTGCTTTGGTAGAGCTGTAAAGCCATTTTCTTCTCTCCATGTTTACTCAAAGCCCTAAATAAAGAGATAAGATCCTGTCATAAGAAGCTTGGGAAGTTGGGGTAGACATGGCAAAGTTTATCTTGTCTCATTTTAAATCAATGACCATTTCTCTCCTTCCCTCATTTTGGGGCTGTTTATACATGTCGTCGCTGTTTTCACGAAGTGACGGTAGTGAAAAAAATTGCATTCACTTTGCGTTACGATTTTCCTCACTACCGTCACTTTGTGAAAATAGGGACGATGTACATATATAGACCAACTGCTGCAAAACCAGGAAAAAAAAAAGTGAATTCTTTGAGTGGTCTAAATTCATCAAATTTTTCTTGCTGCCATCAGCAATGCAAAAGATTTCTAGTTTGAGAGCAGTGGTGGTTAAAGAAATTATCTTTCATTGTGCTTGTGATCAGGTTTCTTCTCCCCCCCCCCCCCCTTGATAATCCTTATTGTTTGATGTGTGCTTTAATCTCTGTCCCAAAGCCAGTGGAAGTGAGACCAGATTACCAGAAAATCCTTTTATTTTTGTCATACCTACAGTATGTGCAGTTATGAACATGTAAAAGAGGAGTGATATTTCATATTTGAACTGAAACCCACTTTTCTTTACATGTGAATCTGCCTAGTAGGCTACTGTCTGGATCTCTTCTACTTTATCTTTTTTTCTTCATAACAATCTTCAAGATAATCCTGAGTTCTCACAGTCAAATAGCGTCTTAAGAAAACAGACTAAAGGTTATTGTGAATTGTTTATCATGTCATAAACAAGAATCTTCATAAATTATGCAGTTGTTTAAACCAGCACTTAGTACTCTTTGGTAAAAACAAAAGCAAACACCAGTACCTGGTAAGTAAATTTTTCAAAAAACTTGGGAGAATGCATTGTATTTGTTGATACGGGAGACTCAATGAACTAATGTTTATATGATTACTACTCAACTATAAAAGAATCTACAATGTACAGTGTATATCACATACTATTTGCTTTTTTAATGGACATTTCATAGACATACAGTGTATGGGATAATTACATTTGTTTGTCAAATGTACTCTGGTAAATACATTTGTAGAGATGTTCCAAACCTAAATTTCATGTGCTGTCAAGCCGTCACACTTTTTTCCCTGCCACATAATTTTTTATTATCTACCATGTACATGTACGTATACTGGGAGTAATTGAAAATTAGTTAACAATATTTGTAGATAGAAACAACTTCAAACCTGCTAAATCACTATAAGTAATACGCTAAGGCTCCGCGGGGGGCGCGACGTCTCCGCCAGCCTTTGTAGTCTATTGTTTTTTAATGAGATCGCCGACCCAAGTTGGTGCAGCTATCTCCTCCTGAACCCTCCCCTCGGGGTACCGGTGACCGGTGCCGTCGTCCGCGGGAGAGTCAACTCTGTGGAATTGGCTATACTCCGCCCGAGGTCCTCCTCCGTGCCGACGTCCAGGGCGAAAACAGACGCGACATGCATAATGCATGATATGCGTGACGACAGAGATACCTCATGGATATTCAACATGACATCCGTAGACACACGACCGATGACCATCCACTCGCATTAAGTTGCGTATTAAATGCACGCTGAATGGGTACGACTTACCCCGTGTTAGGTATCTTTCTATAGGATGTGCTTTGTACTAGCTGCACTGCACAAGCGGTACCTGCACAAGCGAGATACACTGGGCTAATTCCCGTCGACGTCCAAACTTAGAGACCTATTTCCATCATGATTGCCGCGATTTTTATATAGTTTTCGTGAATGGAGGTATGAAATCAAAGCTTATTTTGTGATTATTACGGCCATGTATACTCAATTTTGATTATCATTTTCTAAAGGAAAGTTTTCACAAGAAAACCAATGGACTGACAGTTCAGTCGCACACAGCTCAGTGCAGCTGCGCTGCTCGGGAAGCTCCAACACAGGCACCGCGCACCGCAGGCGTCCGACGCCTGCGGCGCCGGTGTTCGAGCTTGCTGGAGTTACGCTGAAGTGTGTGTGTGCTGAAGCTGAGCTCGAGTCGAAGAGATTTGACACTTTGCATCATTATTGCCGCGATTTCAATATAGTTTCGTGAATATATTTACGAAACCTGAGCTTAGAATTAGTAAAAGTATTACTAATGTCTACGTTTTTAAACGACTGTCTGATTTTCTTATGAAAATTTTACTTTGAAAAATGATTATCGAAATAAATGGTCAGAAATAATCACAATCTAACACAGTTAGGGTCTATTATTATGTTACAGTTCTTGCATCAAATCAATGCATGAAAACTTAGTTATTGAACTAGAAAAATGTTGTTTTTTTTTTAAATAGGCAATTATGAAGTAGGATGTAGGAAGCCTCAAACCTTAGCCTACTAAACAAATCTCAACAAAGTGTAGGCCTATCCTTTTATGAATTAATGAAAAAGTAGCCCCAGAAAAAAGAGCCCCCGAAAGTTGAAAAAGTAGCCCCCGAAAATTTTCCGAAAATTTGAAATGGAGCCCCAGAAATGAAAAAATTAATTTTTTGCCTGCGCCTCCCTCTAGAATCCCGCGGATTTCCGCGGGTCCTGAGTTGAGTGTATATATAATATAGGCGTGGGGTCCATGGGTTTCAAGGGGTCATAAACCCCCAAAAGCTCAGGGGGTTACGTTCTTCAAAGTGGTGGGGGGGGGGGGAGAGATCAGATCGCAGCGAGTTGAGTGTATATATAATATAGGCGTGGGGTCCACGGGTTTCAAGGGGCCATAAACCCCCGAAAGCTTGGGGGTTTTAGGCGTTTAATTAGGGTCAGATGAGCATTTTTTTAATACTTTATTTGTGACACCTGCGGGTCACTAATTGGCGTGGGTCAATACGTAGAGTTGCGTAGTGTTGCGTACCACCTACGCTGGCCTACGTTACTATATGCTGAGGGACGGAAAGGGGTACGCAAGATGAACAAAAACAATTCAACATGTTTAATTTTTTTCGCGTACTTTAGGCATAGAAACTTGACGCAGAAAGTACGTCTTTTTACGCAACACTACGCTACATGCCTACGCAACAGTACGCTACCCTACGCCAGATCGACAAAGCAGTAAAAGCTTTCAACACAGTAAGCAACCATAAGCAAACCCGTACGCCAGCCTACGCATAACCTACGCAGGGACTTTTTTCCCATTAATACGCAGCCTAATTTCTGCGTAATCGGTACGCCACTCTACAGAACTCTACGCAGTTCCAGTGGCTTAAAGGACAAGTCCACTCCAAAAATAACTTACTTCCAATAGAACCAGAAAAATCAGACAAACCATTCAAAAAAAGTTTGAGCGAAATCGGATCACTAATAAGAAAGTTATGAATTTTTGAAAAAGTATGTAAAACTATGGAACAATGAGAATCACAGCACAATTTGCCAAGATCGTTATCAGTTTGTGACGTCATGTCCTCACAACTTATCAATAGCTTTATATAGTTTAATCCCATTAATTTCCCTTTTTATCCCCCAAAACTTGATTTCCCCATGCCTTTGCCCAGGTTATATGATTTGTATCATATTGCGTGCATGACATTTCCCAAAAACTTTTATGAATTTTGAAGAATTTATACTTTTTTCTGAATATTGTATTTCATAATTATTGATTTTTATATAAATAGTTTATCAAAATTCAATTTTTCATGATTTAACTGACAAAAATTACTCTTTATTTGTGCATCCATACAAAAACATATTACTAACAATCTAACTTGGATGCTGGTGTGAAGAAATAAGATTCTTAGGGTGAAAATAGGAAATTTATATTATCAATATAAAGAAAATAATTAGTGGATAGTGAGGACCATACGTCACAGATTCATGAGTGAGTTGCCAATTTGTGTAATGATTTTCAATTTATTTCATGTCATTAAAAATTTATAACTTTGTTAGTTATCCGATTTTGCTCAAACTTTTTTTGATTGGTTTGTCTGATTTTTCTGGTTCTATTGGAAGTAAGTTATTTTTGGAGTGGACTTGGGCTTTAAAGAATAACTACCGGTACAGTTGGATTTTTTTTTTATTATTTAATATAAGGCCAAATTAAAAAAAAAACATGCTTATAGCATCCTGTTTTTTAGAAAAATGGGAGGAGGCCCTTTTTTTTTTTTTTTTCTTTCAAAATGGCCGCTCGGTACATTTTCTCTGACATTCAGGCTATTTTTCAAGATGGCGGCCGACATTTTTTTTTTTTTTTTTTTTAAATCAGAAATACATTTTAGCAGTGCTTTTCATGTTTTTTTTCTTTCAAAAAAAAAAAAAAAATCAAAAAAAAAAAAAAAAAAAAAATCAAAAAATTTCAACAAAAAAAAAGGAGGCGGCCCCCAAAAAGGAAGCGGGCGGGGACGCTAAACATGTATATTTTTTAATGGCCTGATTGGCAAATAAAGTTCTTGGTGGTTTTAATTTAGACAGTCTCTATATATCTATTTACACCCCCCGCCCCCCTCTAGAATCCCGCGGATTTCCGCGGGTCCAGCTAGTAAGTATATATTATAATAATTCCTATACACAAAAAACGTGTAGATTTATTTTAGGTTACAAATTTCCCCCAGCCCCTGATAGTTCATGAATGACAGCACACGTACTCCACATCGTAAACAAAATGTCTCAATTCATAAATTCTTTTGAGGCAAGCGAGGGTCTCATTCATTGACAAATTGAGAATGAGATATGACTTAATCCCTAATGTGAAGCCCAGTCCTACCGTACATAATTCAATTACCGGGCATGTTGGTAATTCACCTCCGATATATCTGCAAATATATACCAACTTTTATATCGCCTTAGATCTCAGGACTAGGGAACTCTTTGCACTGACAAAGTTCATGGATTCAGTTTGTTTGTGTTCTGGAGGGAAGGGGATGGGAACACAGATTAATAAAACAAAAGGAAAACGTCCTACCAAAAGATTGTTTGCCTCCAAATCATGGTCATATTAAAGGTAATTAGAGTTTGATATAAAACTTTGCTGGAATTCTGTGAATTTATAGAGGGGCCCTAAAACAAAAAACTACACCGATATACAAATAATATCAACCTCATAAAATGTCGGTCTAAGCATTAACTTCAGCCCTCTCACCACATACATTTCGACTAAGGATGGAACTTGGAAGGGCACTCTGTACTTTACACTGTCTTCAAACTAATCTTGCCCAATATTTATTCAAGACATAATGAGGGGCACTACAGTCATAAAGTCCGGCTCTTATTCAATTACATGTCTACATGTATATAAAGGGTCATTTACAGTCCAAACACCATTTTGAAAAATCTTCTTCTTCTTCTTCTTGGTTTCCTCCAGGTTTGGAGAACTGCGGAGTTGTATTCTTCGCAGATTGAGTAAATAGATAAATAGACAGGCAATACAGAACTGGGTACATAATATCAAAGATCACAAGATGTGCAGATGACAGCTTATGCAGGATCGAGCTGCTTTATTCACAACAGAACGTTTCGAGTGCATCTAAGATCATCAATTTTGGGACTGCCATTTACACTACTGAAAAAAACAATTTAAAAAACGTTGTGTTTGCTTATTCCAAATTTTTGGTGAGTAGTACACACACACAAATTATTGCAGCTCTGCATGCGATCGCACAAAACCAGATTTCATTCATTAATGTTTCAAGAGCGGGAATATAGTTTCTATAGGACAGTGAAAAAATGTGTGAAATTAAAATTTCAGCCAGCATTTAAAAAAAACACACTCCAAGTGTATTTATTAATGTCATTTTTTTTTGTCGCGTTTGCTGGTAGTTGCTTAGCAACTAGCTCTACCAATCAGAAAATGCAATCGTTAGAGAAATATTTGAGAAAGATTACAATGAAATACTCACCTACCAAGTCAATGACGACAAAAAATGCGCTGATCAAACAAAAAATAAATCCAAAAGGCAAAGTTATTCCAGAGTTTTAAGTTCTCCTAGTTCGCTAAAAATTAATATTAATAAAGTTCATGAACTAACAGTACACATGTACATCACTTTATAACAGGAGAGTTGTCAAACAATGAAAACAAAGTGATGCTACACCAGATGCACAAGTAAGAAAACATTCAATGATGCTTTCTACAGTTGATGATAATGCTGTGTACAATTGATGCTCAAACACAAAGCACAGATACATGTATTCCAAATGTAAATCCACAAAATCCTTCAACAAAATGTCAAGATGTAAGATGTCCTCCGTTTTTGGCCTCAAATGATCTCCCTGGTGTTTTTATCATCCAGAAGGCTCATCCGATATTATCCTCATCTTTTAATCCAATAGAAAATAAGTGGACTTCTTCTTGGGGGTAAATATCGCCTCTTCGGAGGTTCTTGCTTGTGTTCACAAACACAGCTTTCTTCTCCTCCTAACTCGCTTTCCTTCGATTTGAAAGCGCCTCCCGTTTCAGGGGGGAGTCACGAGCAAGCAAATGCACCACAGACGAATATTCAAACGTTGGCACACACTGGTCTGAAAATGTACCGACTGAGTTAGTAAGACAAGTGCATGCAGGCATGTGCGAAGAAGTTGATATTTGCTGCTACTGTGCGTGCCTGTGCTGCATAACACAGTGCATTCAACAGGGTCGATTCCTAGGGTTTCTTACCCCAATGTCTGTGGGGAGATGTTCATGCAATGAAGGGGTAAATGCTTCTCAGCTAGTGCTAGCTAGCTCTGAGCACTGTGCATTCAATGAATAAAGTCCACTAGCCCTTGCATGCAGCTTCAATAACACACTCCCCATACACACTCCTCCAAAGTATTTAGTCTATTAAACAGACCTTATATACTATCAGCTCCAACATTAACCTAATTATAAACTTCTCTTACCAGTTTAAAACTCTATTAAATCATTATAACAGTCATATAACAGTATAAATAGTCAAGTAGATAATAGAAACATTAAAATAAAAGATCAAAAATAAACTGGAATAAAATAAATTCCATTGATAATTTGATATATTCTAATTGAGGTCTGAATTTGATAAGCTTCTCACTTGTTTTTCATCCACACATCCATTCATTCATTCCTTTTGCACACACATACATACCCACACAATGTATAGGGCAGTACACACACAGAAAAGGAGAAAAGGGATGCCATGAAATGCCAAATATGTAACAAGGTTAGTGGTATTGTGGAGTATAACAGATGAACATTGATCTATTTTTGGTGAACTAAAAAAATATATAATTTGACTTGAGAATCTACAATCTAAGCATAAAAACATTTGATTAAATAATTGTCTGCCTCAAACAGACATCTAATTGATATTGTAGCAACTACTGTTTACTTTCAAATTTGAAATTATGATTGTCTTCTGAAAATCACTTGAATAGCACTGCATATAAATTCATACCATATTAGTATATCCCAACTTAAAATGTTATAGTTATGTTTAATCATTCAATGACAATAAAACATTTGAAAAAGAAAGATTTAGCTGAGCAAGCTATATCTAATAAGTGCATAATAAACCATTCACAATTAATTCTATTTTCCTCTGAATAGGTAGGCTACACAAAATTGTAATAGGCCCTATACGGAAATACCCTTAAAACATTTTCTGTATTAAGTTTAAGAAAGAATTGTTCCTATTGTGAATAACATTATTTCTCTTTATCTCTGTCACATTTAAAACCCATCGGAGAGTATATCACTGAAATAGGATGTTAAATTGTCTGAGTTCTGGAGATGAGAACATGTTCACATATTCCTATGAAATTTACTTATAACTAGCAATAAACATACAAATAATCTCTTTCCTCAAAATGGTTGTTATCAACAATTCATAAAAGTTTTACATCTCTCTCTCTCTCTCTCTCTCTCTCTCTCTCTCTCTCTCTCTCTCTCTCTCTCTCTCTCCCTCCCTCCCTTTATAGATTCAATATCCTTCATGAACTGGTATGTCAAACCGTCTATTTTTCTACCTCTCTCGTTTCCCAGGAAGGGCAAGTCAACCCTTGTAATAAGTTCATTTGAATGAAACTTGATAGATCAGAGATACAAAATGGCTTAATTCTAAAATGAATCAGACCAATAATAAGAAAGTTAAGACATTTTGAAATTTGAGATCACTAAGGTACATATGCAAATCTCAAATTGGCAATTTGCAATGGTGGATGGTGAGGTAGTGACAGATGACTCTCCCGCTTGCTGTGTACAAAGATACCACCAATTTCCGTTTCACTCCTTCACCCTTGGGTACCGTACATGCTACTCAAAATATATTATGGAGAGTAGGCTCTATATCATTTCATGTCCTCTAGAAAGAAAAGACCACCCGAGTCACACATTTCAGAAAAGTTGAAATTTTAGTAAATTTCTTTGTCTTGGAAAATATGGGAAAATTGTCCGCCACTACATCACAGAGACAATCCAGCCAATGTAATGAGCCCATACCTATACCAGTATAGCCTATACTAGTAATTGCAACTTTCACAAATTCATAGCTTTCTCATTTTTTGTCCGATTTATTTCAAACATTAACCACTATGTTCCTCTAATTTTTCTGCTTTCTTCTAGAGTAGCTTGCTATCAAGGTTGAATTCCCTTTAAAAAAGTTTTACTATTGAAACATTCCTTATTGTCTGTTCAGCTAGAGCCAGAAGGTCGTTGACTCTGTGTTAAAGTACATCATTCTGGCTCCAAACAGATTATGTCTTCATAACAACTGCCCTACAATCTTTTGATCACCAACATTACTTATTCATGATGTAACCTTCATACCTACTTATGTAGTCTATCCATTAGTTTCTTAATCCCCTGCAAACTAATCATTCATAAGCCCTTATTGTCCCAATAAATAGGCTAGACTTGATATTCCTAAGACTGTTCAAACCCCATTCAACTGATATTGATAAGGGTTTGTGCCTGTAATCTCCCCCTATCTGGTACTATTGGTCATCCCATTGTGAAAAGCTTAGGAACTATGTGCTTGTTTGATCATGTATGAATTGCTCAGGGCTTGTTGAATATCTTCACAGATTGGTGTAAGCTATGGTTCACCAGGACAAGGGATTCTTTTTGCTTTTTTTATTCATTAATTACCGGTAACCAGATTCTTTTTTTCTTCCAGTATTTAAGGTAATACAAAGTTTTGGTATGGGGTCATGAATTTTGTTCAAATGAACATATTGGAAGCATAATTATGCAGACTTTACAATACTCATTGATCAGTGTCGCGGTTGAAATTGAATCTAAAGTGATGAAATTTTAAATAATAAACTCTTTATGTTAAATAGCTCCCTCTCAAGACTGATATTACGTTAGCTTTAAAACAATGTTTCTTGACTATAATCGACCGATTTGCTATTCCTGTTTGGAAATTATATATCAGAACTGCATATTCTGGGATTTTCATGGTCGCAGCTACCTTGGAATGGCATTAGGCGTTATTTGAAATATTAGAAATTTACAGGGAGCACCGGTAAAATTTCTATTATTCAATTTTAATACTTGAAAGCAGAAGTGTTTTAGGCCGGGGCTAAATTAATACATCCACAGGGGCATCCAAATATATCAAAATTTTAAAGAATTTCTATCCATCCAATTTTCAACATTTCCCAACACTTTACATTACCTTTAAAGAGAAACAAAGAAAGTGGGATGGGGGTAAGGTTTGTTACTCTCACTGCTGATTTGATTATTCAATAAAGAATCAGCTACATCTTTTCTGATTTGCCTGTATCTCTCTCTCTCTCTCTCTCTTTTCTTTCTTTCATTCTCTTTTTTTCATGTAAAATTACTTTTTTGTCATAAAATGTAGCAATAAAATGAAAATACCAGCATATCCTATGTAGAAAAGAAAAGCTAATAAATATAGCCCTGATAAACTCACTAACTATATGTTAAAGATAAAGACCAGTTATGGTCATGCGATTGCATTGTGAAAGAAACGTTGTGGAATCGATCAGAAAAGGTCGATCATCTAGCATATAAGTATTGGTGTGTACTGCAAGGTTCTGGAATCATCAAAATGATAAGAAATTTGGCCCAGTCTTCGTAAAGTTACAAGCACTGTACACAGAAAGATGTATATGGGACTACGCACACGTGCGCAACACATGCGTTTATCTCTCACATACCAATAGATAAACTAATTTACCAAATATATCATAGTAGGGGGTTTCCCGGCAAAATATTTATCATCATGTATTACGGTAGTCAAAACATATTCTTTCACATGATTGGTAATAAAAGCTTCCATTTCATTTTTTGAAATTGGGGCGTTTCCAATACTGGTCTTTACCTTTAATGGTAAAGTGAGATTTCTTTGCAATGTTTTAAATATTTCATAATTCCCCCCTCCTCCTCTCCCAGCCCCCTCCCCCAACCCTGTCAAGTGCCCACAACACTCTCCCTCTATGTTGTTTATCAAAGCAGTATGCCTTCACTGCGATGCCAGCCGAAGAGGAAGCATTGAAGTGGTAGTAAATCATAATAGGCAGGAAACTGCTCCTGTTAGAAAGCACCTTTTGATCATGCTAGGCCGTCGTCAGGTCGGTAACGAAAAAACACCGGCTGATATAGACTGTTCACATTTTCCCTGTGCCTCCCCCCTTCTAAAACCCAAATTACACAACTTCAAGAATGTGCCTTACACCTTTTGAGGAGTTGTCTTTTTTTCCTTCTTAGGGGGCTTGTTAGATATTTTCAGAATATTGTGCCCCCCCCCCCTTTATAAAAGCCTGAATCTACCCTCTGATGAGACAGAACAATCTAACATTAGCTTTGTTGGATCATTGCCTCTCACAATTTAACTGGTATAGGAGAGTGGTACAGCGCATCAAATCTAACTGAGAAATCTGTCTTAACTTCTGACAGTGGTAACCAAGCTAAATATGACAGAGTCAGACAAGCGTGAGTCTATTAACCCGTTAAATGTATCCCTGACAGTTTCTTAATTGGCTTAACAGGCTCCAAACACACCAGCCAATGGCACAACTTCCACAACAATGACGACTATGCTTTCACAATTGTGCGGTGGAAGGAATTCCGGCTGACCCAAATAGCGCAGATCATCAAAGCGCCTGTCTATTCTAATCAAGAAGGCATCACAGTGACAACAAATCGCTTCTCCTTGGTTGAGCAGGATTCGATGTTATTCTTTCTTCACCTCAATCTTGGGTAGATTTGTGGATGTCTGTTATAAGATGGTGATTGGAAGCAATAAATGTTTGTTTTATGGATTTGTTTCTATCTCATCTCATCTCCTGGTCCTTTATGGACTTGTTTTCTTCTATGTCCGCTGTTTATTTCAGTGAGCAAGATGGTGTCTGCAGCATAATTATGCAAGCAAAGTATCAAAGGGCACTACGGTATGTAGTAATAAAACAATGATTAGTTGCTGACTGTTGTTTTGATGGAAAGCATTAAACTAAAAACCCAGATCCTAAACATATCCACAAAATTGATCATACAAATCATACTACTCACTTATTATTTTATTTCAGCATTTCAATATCTCTGTGTTTTGCTATCTGCTCTCTGACATGACTAAACTAAAAGATGACATTTTATTTGACATTTTGTTGTCATGGCAGAACATTCTGAGGTAGGTGGGGTGTATATGGATAGGCAACTACATCCAAAGAAAAGTGAAACTCTGGTAGCAACAGCTTTCAGTAAAAACAAGAAGTTACCACTGACAGAGCAACTCCTTGGCAAAAAAACACAACAATTAGAGAAACACAGATAAACAGTTAGAAATCAGACAGATGTAGAACAGCTATGAATTCTTTAAGAATCTACGCATCGCTATCCATTGGAGACAATTATTAATTCGTTCACAGGAATACATTACAGTTATATCTCTAAAGATTTTCCTCCTTGCATCTGCTCAAGTAATATCAACAATTTGCTATTATCATAAAACTCCTTATTGAGAGCTAGAGTTCTCCTTTTAAACTATCAACTTTCCCTGATAGATAAATATGGACTTTTGAGATCCTGAACTTCAAGATACAATGCTCTAGAAAAAATACATATTTTGATTATCTATCAGCAGAAAATCCAGCCTAGAAAACTGCAATTTCACTCCAAGATATTTCCTCTGTTGGTAAGATAGAGTATTTATAATATATTCATTGCCTGTCATCAGGTTTCAGTCTTTAAATCTTGATTTATAGCGAAGACTTATTTCTGCATACGAAGCATTCTAAATGCATAGCAGCTTCATGCCAGCTCAATGAAACAAAGTCACTGCACATTGTGTTGAACCTAGATCTTTATCCTGGAGAGAGTGCTGCTGTCTGTCTGCCACTAATCATGGCAGCTAGCCAATCACAAGAAGAAAACAGATTAGCCAGGCAATAATTCCAAATAACGATAATCGAAAAAAAGAAAATTAATCTACCCAAACTAAACCAAATATTTGGATGGAAAAGAACAACAATCACAAGAAAATCAGAAAAATATATGGGTACATTTCTTTAGTTTTGCAGAGCTTCCTTGGGGGAAACGTGAATGCACGTCCAACAGAAAAAAAGAAAAAGTATTTGTGCTGGCATGGTCATAGAGGGATGGGTGAGGGGTTTCCAAGCCATTGCCATGGCAACGAAGGTTCAAAGAACTTTTTCAACTACTGCATGGGGGCAATTTCAATTGGCATTAGACTGGCAATTATGAAATAGATATGTATGTAAAGCAAGATGAAAAAGAGATTTTGCATACTTTTCATTTTTGGTGACAATGTAATCTTTTTATATCACAAATTTCTACAACCAAGTATGTCGCTCTGCATTATGAAGATAAGTTATGGAGGCATTGCTTTGAAATTCATATATTCAGAAAGTTAAAATAATGAAAATTTATGTCATAGTAATGTTAAGATTTCTCTCCCATTTTCCCACTCAAAAAAATTGTTGGATCCTGGGTCAAGTTAAAATTTTGGTTTGTGTTCAATATTACTGCAGAGCGATTGTTATTGGAGCATGTGACTTACATCAACAGTCAAATAAAAAGACAACCTAGGAGATTTTAAGAATAGTCTTTAAATCATGGCACCCTCATTCATTGAATATTCACTCCAAGATAAGAAAATCCATTAGAGAATCCCTGCTTGTATTCATTCAGATGGAAATCAGCTTTTCTCCTCTACTAATCGCTGATCTGGATGAAGCGCTGTTTCTTAGAATGTACTTTGAGTGTCCTTGCTGTACTAAAGAAGTCACTGCGATATAGTGCTAGATTATTGTGTTTGTTATTTACTTTAGTCAATATAATTACTTTTTATTATATCCATCTTTGAGCCGAGCTATAAGCCTGCCAGCAAATGGTTGTATCCCTAATATTATATTGTCTGCTGCATATATACCTCTCTTACTTACCTAGAGACATTCATTAGACTGTAAATATCTTGGTATGATAAATCTAATCACTAAATATAACTATCTCTAAAAAAATAAGATATAAACCCAATCAAAAAAATAATCCTATTTCTTTAAGAAATTAAAGCCCTGAGCAAATATCACACAGGCATTAGAAAATATTGAATCAATTTAATAGCTCAAAATATGAATTTAGCAAAGTTTGTCATATATATGCAGGTATGCTCAATGTGTATCCATCAAATTGAGACAGGACCAGCTGCACACTATTTTTTAGAAAGAGTTCAACATTGCCCTGACCAACTGTCATCAATTTTCTGCTGCTCTCAATACAAGTAATATTCTGCTTTAACTTGTATGAGAACTATATATAGCAGTTGGCTATGAGAAGGTCATGAAACAAATGTATTTTGCCCTTGTCAAGATTTGAAGAGGTCAATTGCTGAGGCAAATACGACTTATGGGAAATAAAATCATGGAAAACATCCTCTTTAATTTATCTTTGTATTTCAATATTCACACACCAGCTTGTGACAATGGACAGAGTATACTGTATATACTGCCTGAAAATAGAGCATCTCATCTTTTTTTAAGGTCTCTTCTAAACTATTAATCTACTTTACCTCCTTAACTCAATATTGATAATAACAATGGTGGCAGAGTTTTTTTTTCAAACTAGCAAAACTATATTTTTACAACAGAGGTTAAAAAAGAATAAAGATCATTACATACAATTTAAGTTAACAGATAAAATATTGATAACTCTAAAGTTTTACATTTTTATATCACATACTTACTGTCATCAATTGTGTTTGTTTTGTTCATTAAAACATTTCTGTACTTCTATTTTCTTCAACTTATTGCATTTTTGAATACCATCTCTATAATTATACATTAAATCTAAATATTTGAATGGAGGGCCTATATC
Source organism: Strongylocentrotus droebachiensis (assembly GCA_035222895.1). Taxonomy (NCBI): domain Eukaryota; kingdom Metazoa; phylum Echinodermata; class Echinoidea; order Camarodonta; family Strongylocentrotidae; genus Strongylocentrotus; species Strongylocentrotus droebachiensis. Next base: position 10,455 of record JAVYIG010009123.1, on the reverse strand, counting down.
TATGTCTTTTATTTCAAGCTCAGTACGACTTCCTCCTTTCTACCATTCCCTCCCAATGACAAGCTGATGAAGATATTGCAATAATTCAATTAGACGAAAGACTTCTGAGGAGGCACAGTTCACTTGATTTCAAACCTACGACGCATATCACCATCCCATCCATACATGTAAGGTATAGAGAGGATTGTGTTTTAATAAATGTCTCCCATACAAGCCTCAAAGGCAAAGATGCGCTCTGTATAAATGTGATGAATTAAAGAGACTCTGTGTTCTTGGTGAAGTACGTGCTTGATATATGACAAACCAATACCCAAAACAGCTTCAGGCCGGCAGAGGTAATATCATGATGAAAAAAGTGAGGATGAAAAGGGAACGGGAAGATGAAATTAATTCATGGAGGAGAGGGACGGTGCATAGAGAAGAGGATATATTGTAGTTTTGAGAAAATGCTTGGCATATAATCCAAAAGGAGCACAACGCTGTATGTTAACACAGAGTATGTTGCTTGTTGAAAGTTATCATTCAACATTTTACATGCCAAAATGGAAGTGTTGCGTTTTGCATAATCTATGAAAATGCTTCAAAAACCTAGGTGGAAAGTTTATAGCAATATTGGTAATTGACTTCTTTGGTATAGGAACAAATTTACTCATTTTATTTGCAACTTTTCCTTAAATGGCAAAAGAGCAATAAGTTCTATTAAGAAAAATATTCATAACACTGTCCCTAAATGTTATGTCTTTAATAGCCAAACCTGAGTTAAACAAATGTGGTCAATTTAATTGCCATGTAAATCCCATATCCAACAGAAAATAATTTTTGAAATTAATAATAAAAAGCCTTTGATTCACGTGAGCTAAAAAATGTTGAGAAACGCTGAAACAAATATTCACTGAATCTAATATATCCATCATGAAACTTCAATTTAACCCACATACCCTGAGTATATATTGTAATCAAACTAAATTCCTTCAGTAATAGTCACAAATATCAAGCAACACCTACTAATAAGTTTGTCTGCTGTATTAAAACCACAACAGTGATAACATACATACATGTCACATCCACCTAATATGTACCCCCCCCCCCCCCTCCTTTCTGTCCATACTATCCATTGATATCCATATTAGTGAGCTTTCAAGCTTTCCAAAACAGGACGGAAGGATAATAGAATGGTAAATTGATTGAAATATTGGTATGCGCATGCCCAAAATTGTACAACGCTCAGTCCTCTTGTTTTTCAGGACAGTTCTCGGCTGGTATAACAACCGGTCTGTAAATAGGACAGAGCAGTGTATCATGTACATGGGAAATAGCAGAAAGGGAATATAGGTAATACAAGAAGAAAAAAAAATCGAAGGGGATGATAAAGGAAAAGATGAAAAGATAACAAACAAAGAATTACATAAGGAAATATATAGAAGAGAAAAGTATAAAACAAAGAATAACAAATAGAAGATTAAAGAAGAAAAGATAGAACAATGTTAATTCCATCAGTAATATTGATTTTTCTTGAAATAATTTTGATTTGTGTACAGCACTTTGAAACTTTTATGACACAAGCGCATGTCATTTTTATTATTATTATTATTATTAACAAAAACAAAGAAATATGTATGGAATAAGATTCTGAAAAAAGTTATGTGAAAAGGGGTCATGTGACTTTGCGTCATCATCCAAAGAAATCAAAATAATTGATGAATGAGGACAGGAGCACTGTGCAAGGACCGTCAGTTGATTAAACTCTCCATTCTGTATGCTCTACCCTCCCCTTTGGAAAGGTCCCTATTGGGAATAGGTACCTTCTTATGAAAATAACTGCATTTTGCTTTCCTTCCTTTACTTGTTCTGTTTGTTTCAATTCAATTTTACTTGTCCACATTAAATAAATCTAATTCAGTACGTTATGCCAGCCAGTCATACAAAAAACATTATATTCTTTTCATGGTATATCTTCCTCATCACATGATGCAACACACCTTTATTTTTACTCATATTTTTCATATGATTTTCAGTATTCTAGGACACACTCTCAAATTGCAGCATCTCCCCCCCCCCCCCCCCCCTCAAAAAAAAAAATAATAATAATAATAATAATAATAAATAAATAATAAAAAAATAAAAAAAAAAAAAAAAAAAAGTATTCAATAAATAGCACTTATCAGAATTCAATTTTATTTTCCTTAAATTTGGGGAGAAAATGAAATACCAGGAGACAGAGAGAAGCTACAACAAGCTTAGAATCCACTGGTGGGAGATATTAACATAAATAACACGATAGCAACTACTTTGGACAAATCAACTTAAAGGTAATACAAAGTTTTGGTATGGGGGTCATGAATTTGGTTCAAATGAACATATTGGAAGCATATACGTTCCTACAATATTCAGTGATCGTTGTCGCGGTCGAAATCGACTCTAAAGTTATGAAATTGTAAATAATAAACACTTTAAGTTGAATAGCTGCCTCTCAAGGTCAAGATATTAATTAACCTATAAAACAATGTTTATTGACTAAAATCGACCAATTAGCTATTCTCCTTCGGAAATTATATACCACAACTACATACTCTGAGATTTTCATGGTCGCAGCTACCATTGTACGGCCGTAGGAGCTATTTGAAATTTATCAAAATTTACCGGGAGCACCGGTAAATCTTTATATTCAATTTTTCTCGAAAGCAAAAGTGTTTTAGGGGCTAAAATTTCGGGTGTTTTTAATACATCCACAGGGGTATCAAAATATATCAAAATTGTAAAGAATCACATCCACCCATTTTTCAAAATTTCCCAAAACTTTGTAATACCTTTAAGGTAATTTCAATAGCCTTGTGCGTCACCTATTGAAATGTGCTAACATGAAAATGACGTATTTCGTACCCTGAGCATGATTTCTATGGGACGTACAATAGGGTACTTAAATTACCCTTGAGTTGATTTTTCTAAAATAGATGCAATTGCGTTGAATGTATAAGATGAGTATACCAGTACTTAAGTTTAAAAATACTGATTTGGGCATAATGGAAACACCCCTTCAAATTGATTACTTTTTTCCACGCCATAGTTTACAGATCACTCTCTCTCTCTCTCTCAGCGGTAGGTTATAAAGACATTGTGTATCAGTAAGAAAGGCCTCCAACGACGACGGTTGATATTTCATCTCTTGTTGCTCGCTTGGCACTACCGATTCAGGAGATTGGAAGCTGACAGGATACAGCAGAGAGTGTCAATGTTAGATGCACTGATTACAGGAGACCACTCATCAAGAATAGTTTTACTCCATTACTCCATATAAAGGGATTCCGCCCCCCCCCCCCTCCAAAAAAAAAAATGATTATGAGAATGAGGAAATAGAAGAAAAAGACTAGAAAACAAGAAGGAAAAAGGTACTGTAAAATAAAAAAAAGGAAGGAAGAAGAAGAAGAAAGAAAAGAAAATATGTATGCATTGTGTTTGAAAATCAGTTGTCATATTTTATGTAAATCAATTATATTATAACTATTATTATTTTTTAAATATTTTGTATTCAATTTTCAATAGATGCAGAAACGTCTGCTTTAAAAAAAAACACTTTGGTCTTCGAATATAGTATATAATAGGCTTCAATTTAGAAGAGAAGATGTACGTGCATCATGTGGTTAAATTGTGCTGATTTAAGGAGAAATAATAAGAAATAAAGAAATAAAATTACTACATGGGCAGCATACAATATGCAAAATAAAAACTTTAATGCAACCCCATTTATGTGTATTCGTGTGATTAATTCTTCCATGCTCTGGCTGTAAGCATGGACCTACTACGTCCATGCTGTAAGACTGTGCAAGTCTGAGCCCTCAGGCTTGATACACCATCACCCGCCCCATTTAGACTAAGGGTACGTTCAAGAGCCATTTTTCATCCTAGAAACAAGGTTTTCAAAGACGTTTAGTTTAAAACACAGTTGCGTTCAAGCAATTTCAAGCAATTTTTCGTCGGTCATAAAAATAAATATGTTTAAAAACACATACATGAAGCCTTCTTTTAGGCTGTTAAACAATTTATATTTTCATATGAAAACAATTTATATTTTCATATGAGAACAATTAAGCTGTGAGGGGGCGATAAAAAGTGCTTAACGAGGTGATTTGCTTCCTCTACACATCTCACACATTTCCTCTTCCACTTGGTTTTGCCATAGCGAGACAGTTGATATGGCAGCGTGAGGCACAGTGTTATCTTATTCTGCATAAATGACCAATACACAATGATCTAGACTCTCTAAGAGCTAGTGCTTACATTACGGGTGATCTGTAAAAGAGCGATATTTTCGCTGGTGTGAAAGGGTCCAGTATGCCAAACACGCACCAGTCATTACAAAAGGTGCACAAACATGCTATATGCTTGATTTTTTGTAAACACCTTAGTGCTTCTACAACTTTTGGATGGGCGACATTGGACACTTGGTTGCGGCTAATCAGAGTTGTGTAAATTGAATTACGCTCCAGCGATTGATCGAAAGAGAGATGACAGAATGCTTTGTGACAGAGCAAGAGATGGGATGACGGTCCAGAGAGAATATACATCAGGAGATTGCGCTGGCCAAGTTTGATCTCAAGACTTGTTATATCAACAGCATATATTTGTTATACAATTGTTTTTTGTTTTATTCTTGAAAACATGGGGTATGGTTGTCATAATCATATGAAATGAAGGATATGTATATGTGGCTGGGATGCAGCGATTTTGATTTATTGAACATTGAAGTTCACAGCTATATATGACTCAAAATTTTCTGGAAAATAAATATAATTTTTTTGGTGCATAGACTGATATAACATTTCTACATTTACTCACCACATAAATCTCAAATATAAGTTATTGTCTGTTGAGAGCCGGAAGGGCATTGTTAAAGGGCGATCCAACCCTTGTAATAACTTCATTTGAATGAAAGCAGAAAAATCACAGAGACAGAATGACAAATGTTTGAAATAAATTGGACCAATAATAAGAAAGATTTGAATGTCTGAAATATGAGATCACTACAGCTACGCGAATCTCAAATTGGCAACTTTGCCAGTGGATTGTGATGTAGTGACAGATAACTCTCCTATTTGTTGTGTACCGGTACAAAAACATCATTAGTTTCTGTTTTCTTCCAAGTGCCTTCACCCTTGGGGCACTAGCTATACTCCTAATATATTTTGATAAGTATATTATTATAGGTCCTCTAAAATGAAAAGATCGTCCAGAGTCATAGATTTTTGTTGGATTATATGACTTCAAACTCTCAAGAGACGATATCTTCAGCATTATGCAACACATTTTCAAATGCACAATCAGCACATAAAATCATCTGTATTAATGACTACTGAATATTTCCCTAATATCTCAGGCCTCGAAATAACAACATAATACACTCTGACATTTTATTTTACCTGTTACTCTCCTGTACTTGTCCAATCCTATCTTAATTTTGAATACCGTAATTAACGGGGTATAAACCGCCCTCGTGTATTAACCGCACCCCTCTTTTTCGCCCTAAAAAAAAGAAAAGATTTTTTTTGTTTTTTTTGTTGCCGACTTAAAAAACAGCAGAGGACCTAGGATAGAACCTTGTGGTACGCCGTGTAATCGAAGAAAAATTGGAGGAATTATTATTATAAACTACATTTTGAAATCTATCAGAAAGATTACTTTCAAGCCAAGATGACAGACAAATTTGAGTGTTGTTCTAGTTTCCGAGTGGTGAGTCAACACACCGATTACTGAGCTGGGAGATATTGCCAGGCATAGCGCCAGGTGGAGGGGCATAAATCGAAACTTTAAACAATTTTTTTTTTTTTTTTTGGTGTACCGTGTATAAACCGCACCCCCGACTTTGAATTTTTTTCGGCGGCAAAAAGGTGCGGTTAATACACCGTTAATTACGGTAGCAAATAGCAGAACTTTCTTTTTGAATTTGCTAGATGGATGCTTTTAGTTCACTATGTTTATTAATGCAAACTTTTCAGTAAGTACTTCCACTTTGATCACCCACACAAATTAACTTACAGTAATGTTACATTTTACCACCCATTGCAGCAAATGTATTAATGATGATGGTACAATCTGTAGACCAGTATGTTTGAAATATGAGAAGTCATTTTGTAGAAAATGTAGTAATGCTTTTATATCCATCATTACAATCGTCCTACACCAAATTGATGCTGTGAGGAGGAAAGAGAATGGAAAATACCTGTAACAAGCATCAACATTCATGTTTATATGAATATGGATACATGTGACTCAGGAACAAAATGGACTCATGACTCACAGTCAAAGATGAAAGTATAGCACTCAATCAACATCTCAATTCAACATACCTACTCCACGTGAGCCTCTACCAGTACATACCTCAGATACACATGATGAACATCAGATCACTACAGGAAACAGGGTGACTCTTTACACATGACTTATCCAAGAGAAGAAAATCAGTGACACAAAAATATACACCTACAATGTATGCTGCTTGGCTTCAACGAGCAGTTAGTAATATCCAAGTGCTGATAGGCGGTCAGAAATGACCTTAAGTCAGCATTCGATGGAGAATCGTAGACGATGTGAAATCGATAAATAAATTTGTCCCTTTTTTTTTTTCTTGTCTTGGCAGTGCCCTCAGCCAGGGCCAAGCCCATTGGTGATGTTATGACTGGAGTGGTAGACGAGATGGGTGAGAAGGTGAGGGAGAGAGAGAGGGGGAGAGAGAGGGAGGGTGACAGAGAGTGATAGAGAGAGTGATAGAGAGAGAGAGAGAGAGAGGGGGGGGTGACAGAGAGAGAGAGAGAGAGAGAGAAAGACAGTGACAGAGAGAAAGACAGTGACAGAGAGAGAGAGAGAGAGTGAGAGAGAGGGGGCGTGGGACGGGTATAAGGAAGAGAGGGAGGGAGGGGGAAGGTGGAGGGAGAGGTGGAGGGAGAGGTGGAGGGAGAGGGGGAGGGGGAATTCAAGGAGAGGGGGAGGGGGAATTCAAGGAGAGAGGAAGGGAGAGGGGGAGAGAGGAAGGGAGAGAGGGGAACGAGACAGACAAATCTGAGATGTATGTAGGAGCCTAGTCTCTTCTCAAATACTCCTTGATAAAGTTTTTTTTATTGCTGATTTTAAAAAGGTAAATAACCTACATGGATTATCATCAAACATTTACACGAGATTATTCAAGATCAATGGTATAACACAACATGGACAGCATAGTGTTCATAACACCCCCCCCCCCCCCTATCAAAAAGGGGAAAACATGAGAGGGCAGGAGAAGTGGGGGGATTACGGAAGGGGGCTATAGATGACTGTGCTTTATGTGTGCACAACTGCATCTGTTATCATCTGAATGCTGGCTCCATAGTTGTGCAAAATAAAATCAAGGGTTCTGAGATAATCACAATCAAATATCAAGTGACTACGATTACATCCATAAAAGAGTACATTTCTTGCGAACTTTGGTAAATTTCTAGATATTTGCCACATGCCATTGGAAAGAAAAAATACCGAAAATTTACTAAAGAAAGAAACTTCCAATTAAATAGTTTAATGTACTAATTGGATTCCCTTATAAAGTGGTTACAGCTTTCAAAATTTCATAACCTCGTCATTGTTTGTTAATTTTTGTTCAGACTCTGCTTCTCTATAAATTGTTCAGCTTTCTTTCAGAGCAATTTGTTTGTTTTTCAAGACTAATAATACACAGCTCTGCTGGGGTCCGTCATGTCCAACTTATATCAGTAGAATGTGAGTCTCATTACCAAACCTCAACCTTCTTCAGTCACTATGGAAACCAGCCTTTCAATGTCCTCTTCAATTAAAGACAAAAAGCAACACTTTGTGTATACATATGAATAAAATGGGGCAATATTTAATGGTTGCTGTCTAGAGGCAATTTAAAATCTGATAATGTTTTAACAGAGCTTCACCCTGTACATCATCATAACATTATAGATACATGTTATGATTGAGGCCTAGCCTCCTAAAACCATTGCAAAACAACAACAACAACAAACAAAACAGTATTAACTAGTGCTGTAATATCACGGATATCTTCAATTCCGTTTAACCGCCAGTCAAAACCGGACGGTTTTCGGTTAAACGATTAAAAAAAACAAAAAAAAAAAAAAAAAACGGGAAGGACTTTCATTTAACTGCGAGGTGCATTTGAAGGCGCTGATTTGTGCATGTGAACTTGTCACAAATAATAGTAACAATGTCGTTTTTAGAAGAATGTGTAAGATCATTAATGTAAATAAAAAACAGTAGAGGACCTAGGATAGAACCTTGTGGTACGCCATGTGTAAAAGTTGGATGAATTTTTATTATAAAGTACATATTGAAATCTATTACAAAGATTACTTTCAAACCAAGATGACAGACAAATTGGAGTGTTGTTTTAGTTTCGGAGTGGTGAGTCAAAAAACAATTTACTGAGCTGGGAAACATTGCCAGGCATAGTGCCAGGTGGAGGGGCATAAATCGAAAAGTAAAAAAAAAAAAAAAAAAAAAAAAAAAATTATTAAAAAAAATAAAAAAAATTAAAAAAATTAAAAAAAATAAATAAAACGGGAAAACGAAACCGTCCAATTGAAACGGAATCCGCCATCGGCGGTCGGATACCGGACGGTTAAACGTTTGGTTACAGCACTAGTATTAACAACATCTGCTGACGAAACTATAATGTTGCTCATAAAGTTAGAATAAATTTCTTTAAAGCCCATCTGCACTAGTTTGGCTAGGGGATTAGACCTCCCTGCAAGGTCACTGACATCAAATCAGCTCTCAATTAACATAAGAAAAAGAGGATCATGGTGGACCAACAGGCACCGATAAGGCATTGTTTGCTATATAGTAGGCGCAAGTAACTATAAGTAGTACAGTGGAGCTTAATTAACCTATACAAATTACTACACTCAACATATTTTGTTAATGCAGCTTCCTGAGATCAATATCTTCTTAGAATAAGGAAGCAAATCTATTATTCAACTTCTAACACAATATACTGGTTCAATGGGAAAAGAAGATATCCAACAAGAATCTATCAGACTAATACGACATGACAGTGATGAGCTCATAATGACATTACAATAGTTCTCTAATTGGTTGGTATGCAAGGCTCTTGACTCTATAAATGCCCATAATTGTTAATGGGAGGAATTTCATCAACTACCACTTCAAGATGAGCAAAGATGAGGATGATCATTGAACTGATTGATGTCATGGCTCACTGATGGTTTTGCAAGATGAGAAAGGAGATCAAAGCTATGTCTTCACATGAGCTCGTCATCTAAATCTACAACAGTTTCATGCTCTCAACAAAATTCTGTAGATCTCCTTTATGTAGATTGCTATACGGTATATTAATCAAGCAGAACCATAATCTACAATTTATAGAATTCCTGAATAATTCTTGTTGAAACATATCCATTGTGAAAATGTCATTTTGCTATTTTTTCTCCTTAGACAAAATATTTTGTTGATAGTTTCAGCAGGTTTTCATTCTGCCTTTATAAAAAGATATAGGGGTCTATTAGACCATCTAAACAATTTTAAAGAAATAAAAGAAATAGGAAAATCCTTCAACAGTTATTATCATTTTAATTGATAGACTTAAAAATGTTAGGGTTCACATTTATTTACTTATTTATGTATCATACCTTGTTGACTACATGGAAAAGTGGGGGCGGATAAATGGCAGAGTAGGTTGAACAAAAAGTGAAAGTATGCAGAATGAAATCAAATGGATGGCATATCAAAATATTTCCCATAGGATAGCATACAGGCATGACAGAGAGAGGGAGAGAGAGAGGGAGGAGATGGGGAGTGGGTGGGCAGTTGGAGGATTACAAATATACATAACATAAATGAGGAAGCAGAGAACTGACTCGAAAATATAAAAACAATAAAGAGTAGGTGAAGAAGGGACATGTGGGGAGGAGGTAGCACAACAGGAGTAAAGCAAAGATGTGCCCCCCTCCCCCCTAACCCCCATCAAAATAACATGGATTTGAGCTCCGGATTCTTTTACATATATATATTCAAATCTCACATACCCATCACTCAAAGGGTTCCCAATTGGAAGTTTGAATGTCACCTATTCTTTGATCTCATCTATCAATCAATATCGCCCTCTATAATTGTACCCTAATGACTTCAGATCTGCCAGAGAAGAAGGGGGGATATGATGTTGCCATGACAACCATGAGCTGTGTGGGATGATGTTAAATGGGGTCACATACTTTCATGTTTATTTTACACAAAATAAGAGACATGGAGTATTACATGAAGGTATTTAATTTATGGAAGTGTTATGCATGATCTTTTCTTTTAGAACCATCCATATGAATGCGTTCCAACCAAATGTATATATAATTCAACAGGCCTACTCAATAAATACCTCTTATATCGCTATAATCATAAACACCATGATCATAATCAATATTATCCTCTTCAAATATC